>JAFIDM010072856.1:0-32798 GCA_023159025.1 Thereuonema tuberculata
AATGTCAATCGTCTTTCAGCGTAAGTTGAAACCTTCATTTTAACTTCAAAAAGAGTTGGGGGGTTTGAAATTTAAGATTCGTCTCTTGTTTGTAGCAGTGTTTTTTCGTTCGCTGTTGTTGATCTTGTACTTGAAAATGAATGGAGAAGATTTGCACTTCACTTTGAAGGACAACACCAAGGATTTTTATTGATATTCACGAAGAACCTGCACTGGAAATGCATGACAATCAACTAATCGTCTACGATTTGTTTGCTAACTAACATTCATACAGATACAAGTATATTTTGTACATTTCACAGGCGCGGTTTTTTTTTTCTATCTACACCATGTCAAAAGTTAAAAGGACAAATCAAAAACTTAAAATTTTTTGAAACACTGTTAGTTATTAAATCAAATTATATACAGTAAACGAGCTCACTGATTATGTCGAAGTAAAACATCCAAACAAACAAAAACGAAGAACACAAACGTTTTAAGGTAGTAACGAAATTTATTGTAAGGTTACCTGTTCAGATAAAGGGGAAAATGCCATTAAATGGTGATGTGATAGGTCCCTAACAGTTTTATAGACCTCACAACATTGATACGTCCTGTGAATGGGATTTTTGGTAAGACGCAGTTGGCAACGAAGTCCATTCTTCAAAAAGAGTCTACAAGAGTTGTTGTAGGTCTCTAGGAAGGGGAACACGTCCTCCATCCGTCTTCCTAAAGCGTCCAAAAACAAAATATTCTATAGGATTCATGTCTGAGAGAACTGGTTGGCCCGTCCATCCGAGCAATGTCCACACTTCAGGAATTCTCTGATCCGTTTAACACTATGTGAATGGGCATTATCGTTCATAAAAACAAATTCAGCATCAAATGCACCGCTTAAAGAGGTAAGGACTTTAGGATCTCTTGTTTCTGCCGCTGAACTATCACAGACCCAGTCTCAAAGATATGGAGATCAGTGTGACAATTTATTATTATATCTCCTTGCACCATCAAATCGCCCATTCCACAATGATCATTTTAAGGTTAGAACGGTGGTATCGTGTACCAGGTTCTCTTCAGATGAGTACACGCCGAGAATCATTCTTTAGGAAGAACCTTGACTCTACAGAAAAGAGAACTTTAAACCAATGGTTACGTCCAACCTTTATTGTTGGCGATTCCAGTCTAACATCTTTGAGCTGCTGTTAACAGAACAGAGATTGATGAAGATCTTGCATAAAGGCATATCTGATGAAGCCTTTGAGACACTGAAGATCGTGAATCAAATCGTCATTGTTTCTGGGAAGTTTCAATGAGAGATGATGCTGACGCTTGGCTGTCAGGTTGTTTTGTGATATCGTATCCCTCGGGTACTTCAAATATTATCTCTTTTGTTCTTATGAATTGTTTGCAGAACTTGACAAAATCGTTTGGGCATATTCAAGACGCTGGACACTTCACGCCTGGCTTGCCTCCATTTTGCCAGTGATTTTTCATTTCAAAGAAAGGTCTTGAGTCATAAAGAAACAAACGTCACAACTATCTTACCACTTCTCTGCTCTTCGTCACGTACCATATTGAACTATAGGAAGCAGGACTAGGAAAAACTATCGGTATTTAAATAGCAAGTCTTGGAAGTTTTTCTGTCTGTCGTTTAATTACTTATGTGTTACTTAAAAGTCTATACATATGTTTCAATCTTATACCAGACATCATTACCTTGAAAATGAAACACAATCCAGATCTTCAGGTAGATACAGTTTGTAAAATTCAAAATGAGAAAGACAGTCTGATGATAGAATCATGCATGATTAATTCTCAACCGTGTATGAATAAAGAAAGATTTCTTAAAGTTAGCGAAGTAGCTTTTGGATGTATAAAAAACCACACGGAAAACAAAAGAAAATAATTGTGGCATGTAAATTTGTGTATTTTGAACAAATATTAAGTGAGGAATGTTTGTTTTTTTATTTTTGAAACAAAGTTTTATGTTAATTAAGCATTATATTATTAAAGTTTAAATTTGAACAAAGTTTTGTGTTAATTAAGCACGATGTCAATTACTATATTATTATTATTATTATTTTTTTTTTGGGCGTAGGGCCATCGGCACACCCAACGTGTACTTTTTATCCTTCTGGATATATCGCACTAATCCTACAAAGGTCAGAAATGGTCAAATTTTTGCTTCGATTTGAAATTTTCACAATTCTTCAGTGCCATAGACGGCGGAAGAGAAGAAGAAGAAGAAGAAGACAAACACAGGAAAGAAAGTAAACGTCCAAGCCGACGACGGGATTCAAACCAGGTGCCGTCGTATCAGTCGTGGGAGACCACGGTCTAATCCACTAGACCACGCCGGCACGGCTATTACTATGTTGTTATTAGACTATTATTGTAAATTTAAGTTTCAAATTTGTATTCATAACGAATTACGGAGACAAAGAGGAAGGAGAAAGCTTTTATGTTCCTCATGTATAACCTGAAGAAATTTCTTGTTAAAAGAAATGAAATATTATTAAGAATAACAAAGAAGATGTTTTTCAAGAAAAATGATGTTCTGGTACTTATGTGTTAATTTACGCGTCAAATTACTATTTTAAATCGTTAAATATTATTTGAAAAAAAAAAAAACCCAAAAATCTCAAGAAATATAATATTTGTATTCAGGAATTTGCAAATATCTCTGAAATTTTAATTTATGTAAACGTCACAAAACATTAAAAACACAGTCTGATCCCGAGAGAAGCAGTCACTCAACGCTGTCTGTTTTAAAAATACTGAAATTAATTCTTCAAGGCCTGAAATAAACATTGTGCTTTATGATGTCTTTTTGATGCCAAGAAACTTTCACATAATTTCAAAACATAGCCTTCATAAAATTCTTGATTGTTTTAAGACACGTCTATTAATAACAGCAGCGTTCGATCTCACTGAAAAAACAGCTTAATAGGGTTTATTCTGCACCATCAAAGGAAATAAAAACACACAGATACTGAATAATCGCTTGCCAACCTGATGAATACCAACTTCTTTGAATGGGAATGACAAGCCTATACCAAAAACACATTTTCTTTTATTGTTCGGATCTGTTCGTTTAGGTTCGCGTTTGTTCGTAGGTTATTAGAGATGATATAGTACATATGGGACTCGTAAAACATCGTCGTCCTTAAGATTGCGATGATTACGCAGTAAACAAAGGCTCAATCATTATCAGCTTCAAGTCCTCTACATATGTGGCGGGAACCTTAACGAATTCCGAAAGCACATTTCCTGAATGCTTCACATGCTGATTGCAATACGCTTACAACCGGGTCTTCTCATCCCATTTATTAGAATAGGCCTAATAGTTCTCTTTGTTTGCCACTGGTCTTCTCGCATTCTGGGTCCGTTCATTTCCTTCATGTCCATTAAGAATTGATGAATGTTAGTATAATTTCTCTCTCATTTTAAGTCGCCTTTGAGGTAACTTTCCAGCACATTCGAGAAGTATTGCGGAGAAGCCTGCATTTCTTTCAAGTTATGATGTATTTTGCAAATAAGTTACAAAAACTATAGAGTTTAACGATTTTTTTATTTTACCAAAAAAATAATTACTTAAAATCTTAAATAAATAAGAAAACTGAGGCTTTTTTTAAAATTAGAAACGTAAATTAAACATCGTGATTCCAATTCCTTGACAATCAAATTGCCTTTTTGTATTTTTGAGGGTTTTATTTTAACCCTTTTTAACTTATATTTCAAAATTGTCAATAGCCTCTGCATATGGCTTAGTATTATTTTAACAGGGCCTTCTCCTATATATACCACTACAAAGGACCTGAAATACAAAGACAAACTATAAAACACCACATTATACTAAACAGTATATTGGGATGATTTTTATAGCTATTTATTTCATTTTATTCCATTTATTCTACTTTATCGTATTAATGGCGGAGTGCACCAAACTTCAGTTAACTTTGATGACTGCAGTTTGGACGGAGCTAAAATTATTGGGGGGTGCTGCTCCAGAAAAATTTTAGCCTTTGTTTTAAAATTGTGTGAAAGGAAACAAACATGTACAAAAAGAAATTTATCAAGTTTCTGAATAAATTTTCTTTTTATACATGTTTGTTTCCTTTCACACAATTTTAAAACAAAGGCTAAAATTTTTGTGGAGCAGCACCCCCCACTAATTTTAGCTCCGTTCAAACTGCAGTCATCAAAGTTAACTGAAGTTTGGTGCACTCCGCCATTACTCTTTTATAATTAAAGTGTTCTGATCAATCATAATTTAATCCGTTGTAAATTTCAAATTCTTCCGTTAAACTGTCAACTGTTGATTTTTAAAATTCTAACGGTTGGTGTGCTATCCCATAATTCTCTTTAATTTAAATACCACGGTCAAAACCCGTTGCAATCACATGTCTTTTAAATCCTCCAATAAATCGTTAAAGCCACCAACCAATCACAAATCATTGTACATAGGCTATTTAAACCCTTGATTTTACCGTTAATAATCAGATCAGTAAAGCAGTCTACTCTTATTTTCACGAACCAGGCCGAAATAACACACCACAATATTTAGTTTGTCACGTGCTCATCATTTCCGGTGCAACAAAGCTAGCGGAAGCTGGTAAAAGAGAGCTTTTACTTCACTATTCATAACGTCATGAAACATCCTCATTTCCTGAGTTCGTAGCTGAGTGTTCGCATCCAATACAATACGACCGAACTAAAATTAACTTCATCTTCTGAATTGATATTATCCCAATTCTTAATAAATATCTTCCAACTTTCCCAAAATTGCTTTTCGTTGTGTTACAGCATTACTTATTGGCACGTTAAACTTTATTTCATATCTTTATTTATTATCATTATTTAAATTTTAACACAATTCAGAAAGTAAATCGCATCAATCTGCTTTCACGCACTGAGCTATCATCGACGGGAGTCTAGTACGGCCGTTTCATCCTTATTATGAATCATCAGCCAGATTTACCAAGAATTTCAATTTTAATTTACCCAAAACAAAATTGAAGGGCTTGTGTAAATCATAATAAAGTTTATAAATTAAATATTATTGAAAAGATAATCTACTATAATAATAAATGTAATATTGAAGTTAAAAAACAAACAAATATAGTAATTATGATAACTTTAAAAAAATGATAATTATAATGATCAATAAATAATGCTTTAAACAATGTTTTAATAAATCAATGCTTTAATAAAAAAAATTAAATCATTATAATGATAATTCTAGGCCCGGTAGCCGAGTGGTAAGGTGCTTAGTTGAGGATTGGAGGAAGCGGGTTCGATCAACGCCATCTTGAAAACAAGAATATCAATTTTTCAAGATGGCGTTGGTTCGATTCTCGGCCTCGTTTTTCTAAGTTCCATTCTTCTTCTTACGGATCCTAGGGTCTATCCAGCCCTCTGTAGAACGGGTACCTGGTTTCTTTCCCGGATGTAAAGGTGAGCGAGCGCGCGACTGACCTCATCTCAATCTCGTTGATCAAAGAAATGTTGGAGCCTTACCTTCAGCGATCTACGGGTTATGAGCCTTAGGACAAACCTAAGCTAAGCTAACCTAATGATAATTCTACTTTATAATGTCTTGGCCGAAAGCAACCTGAACGAGATACAGCTTTCTAGCTGGAGGAGTGGGTAATTCAGAAAGATGTTGGAGGAGGGGTTAAGGCCCACATTATATAAACTTAATAAGGAAAAGTTTGAATCCTAACTAATGTGTAAAAGTGAAAATCTGTAAGTTTGTACGTCGTTTAATAACGCTCCAACGTCGCAACGGATCGGAATGAATTTTGCATGCAGGTAGTCTATGACACGGAAAAGGATTTTAGGGTACTTTTCATCCCAGTCCATCAAGTAGTTCCCGTGGGATGAATGAAGAAGTTCCAAAACTGTCCCCAAAAAAACACGTCCCAAAGCTGTCAATAGATGGCGCCAGGGCAGCGCGGAACAGTAATCCTATTAGGCAATGTGTACGGTCATAAATATACGATACAGGTAATTAATACGTTGGATATTGTTTACAATTTAAGCTTTAATTTAGAATATAAGATCATTTTATAATGATCACGTGTTTTGTTATCAACTGCGGAAGGTTCCAAGTGATAGGAGTGTGGAGAAGGCCACAAAGGGCTGGGAAGTCATACATTCTCCGATCTCGATATTAATTTGCTAAATAAATAAAGCATTTTTTTACATTACATACCCAATGCTTCTGGAGCGATGCGACGGTAGACTGCTAGTATTTTTATAAAAAGAAAAATCTAAAGAAAAAAAAAAGCAGTAACATTTAAGCCTATTTTTCTAATAGAAAATCGACGCTCATCATATCAGTTGTATGTGTCTCTCTAATAACTTTTGAACCCCTGGATGGATCTTCTTGAAACTTGGTATGCATATTTGAGGATTAGGGGCAATCTAACCTTTATATTTGAAATCTTTATCAAATGGGTCCTTGACGAGGAATTAGCAAGAGAAGACGACAGAAATTCCCTCAGAATAGAGCTGGAATCTACACAATCCCAATTTATTTTAATATTTCATTGTATTAAACTTTAATCTTTAACATTAATTTGCGCGAGGTTTGTTTCGATTAAAATCGATCCGATTAGTTAATTTCAATAACGCACAGTTAATTCATTTTTATTTTTTTTTCATAAAATAGAAAATTTGTGAGTTTGTTTACAGTAGATATATTAATGTCAATATAAATATAGTCATTTTGTGTTTGTAGTTTTACAGTTTGAATAAAAAAATAAACACATTTTAAGAATAATATTTTAACGAAAGTGCACTGTAGGTTCTTTTAAAGTACTTATTAAAAATCAAGTTCATGTTTTCTATTCTTTTATTCGGATTTCTTCTTTAATTTTTTTATTTCCAATTTTGAAATATATACTAATCAATATTTATTAGACTCAGCTTATTATTTATTTATTTTTTAATTTTAACTGAGACGGCGTTTAGCTTGTCAGTGTGTTGCTCTCTGTGTGCTGTGGACGGAGTGGATTTTGCAGTCGCGTATTTAGTGTCCTCTGGCGGGATTCGCCGGCAACTAGCCATTAACTCAAGCGCTGTGGCCAAGGGAAGAGAGCGCGTTTGCCGCCGCCGTCGCTGCCGGAATAAACCCGTGTAGAAGCGAAACGATGTCCGTTGTGGCCACACCGCCGCCGTCGCACCTCTGCCCCCTCGGTGCTTTCAGTTAGGGTTTCGTCGAGGGGTGTGTGCTTGGATACTAACCTGCCATGGATCCCTCCTAAGACCGCATCGAGCCAACTTCTCCCGATCGACGACTGCATTTCGTCGGCAGCAAAAGCCCCATGAACTCCCCGTGAATGCAGTGACAACGAAACCGACATGGGAAATGGCATGAACAAGGTAATACGCCCGCATTGCTTTCTCTTTTTATTTTTTTACCTGCGTTCTTGGCTACAAAATGCCTTTAACAGATCGATTTAAAGGCCTCAGAGGTAAGGGAATTGAACGTCGCGTCACCTGGCGAACACCACGTTGTGGCCCCTCCTCTTCCAACACATATCCACCTTTCCGTCTTCAAGGTCCTCTCAATTCATAAACACAACAAACGCCCTCCCCTTTAATAAAAGAAAGTCAAGTTTGTTTCTTCACATTCACTTGAATCTGCTATAAATAGTCAACCCAAATACTACAAGGAAATCTTTCCCAACTTCAACTGAATCATGTGACTGAGTTTCATATTTTTTGCTTCATTCTTCGAAATTATTAAAACAATCGAGTGACAGTTTTTACTGAGTTATTTATCTATTTATTAAGCAAGTTTTTCATTGAAATCTTTATTCGAATTTTTAAATAAAGACTAAATTACAGCTGCTTGTGACTTAGCTACGACAGTCAAGATCGATTCAAGCTGCAAGTGATCGCATGAATCGATTCTTACGTACTATTATTTATTTATTTATTTACTTATTTATTTATTTATTTATTTATTTATTTATTTATTTATTTATTTATTTATTTAATGTAATTTTAAGCCATTTATTTTATTTTTCAGTAATTAAAAAAATCACGTACATTTGAAATATGTTTATGAAAGGATTTAACGTATGTAGAATCCGATGGAATTCTTTAAACATACACCATTTTCATACACAGACTTCTTTAAAAGAAATTTATGTTAATAATAACGATTAATAGCGCATTCAATAATCAACGGAAGTTTTAAAAACTCCGCAGAACTATACTTACGTTTAATACTTTTTGTAGGGAAAAGGTCCCTGTCATACTTTCTTCAATGTGATTTTAAATGTAAACGTATTGGAATATGAACAACATGAACTTATTGGAATTGCCTTAACAGTTCCTTTGCCATTTCGTGGTATTTCATAACCGAGGTCAAAACATAAATATTATTAATAAAACTGTTAATATACATTAGTTGCAGGGGTTTTTATTTTTCAAAGAATCCTTTCGTGGTTTAGGGTTATCTAGTTACTGTTTATTAAATTATTCAGAAACTTGTTTCTTTGAAAGGATACGACATCCATTATTTGAATTGTAATCATGGAATAGTCGATTGATACCATGTTTTTATTACAATTTCAACTTCAGCTAGCAATAAAACCCGATTATTTGATTTTCGTTGTTTCGAAATTAAATCATTAATATCTTTTATTTGAAATAAATGTTTGCGTTTTTTATTATTAAAAAATGAAACTCAGATCTCACTTCATTTACCTTTTATTCGTCTTTCCATTCTTAGTTGCCTCTTTGCATATTTAATTTTGTTTTCGTTTTTCTCTTCACCCATTTAGGATATTTGTTCTACGTAAATAATTTATCATTTGGCTAATATTTACACAAATATTCAAGATTGTTTTTAAAGAAAAGACATACGCTGTAGTGATTGAAATTTGGATGAAAATTATACAAATAACGTCATGGCTTTTATAGAAGCCTACAGAAATACATAAGGAAAATAAATTTAAAAGATTTTTTACATAAATATGTAGTAAAATAGAATAGGAAACTTAGGTCTTCAATCATAGATTGTTTCGATAATCTAATAGCAGTCAGCTCAATGTATAGTAATCCTGAATTTGATTAGCACATGTTGTCGACGTTATATCGTTATAATTGGACGTGTTCATTGATTTTAATCACAGACAGCGGTTAGCAATAATATGGATATTGTGTTTAAACTTGCATAAAATTGAATCATATAATACGGTAATAGTTTAATCAGATTACAACAGGCCCAGAAAGTTTTTGATGTTTTTCGAATGAAGACTTTCAAGTTACGGAACATTTAAAAAATTTTTAATATTAATTATTCTTTAATAACAAATATACTTTTACAAATGATAAACAATAAATGCTGTGTGTACTTTTATATGTTGGTTAAATTATTTTTGGGATAAATGGATATATATTTATATATTTTAATATAACTAGAATTTGATTCGTCTTGAAGAAGATTGTACGAAAATGTCTAGTGATCGTAATAGATAAGCTATATAATGTCTTTTTTTTTTTTAGACAGTTATTTTAGACATTTTTTTTTAATAAACACACTTAATGAGATAGTAATGAAAGGTCTGATAATACACTGTCTCTAATCTCGACATCCTTAACAGTGACGTGACAGTGGGATCTAACAGTGCGACAACAATGGACTTGTTAACGTTTTCTATACCAGCCTTCGAAACTACCCTTTGCTTTACACTCTAATAGGACATTCAAGGAATTAAACATTTGTAGTTCACTAATCTGATAAAAACTGACTATAATTAGAATTGTATCTATATTTATTTTATAGAATTGATTGAAATATATTCGGGATATCTCCGTGATAACTTAACCACATTCATCTACTTTTTTATTTTTTTTATTGTAAGTTTGAGATTCATAACGACATTATGAGTCATTTTCTTCTTTTCATCCCCATCTTGTTCATTGTATTTTCTCTCGTTATTAAAAGAAATTCTTAATGCACTTGTTACCTCTTAATTCTAGTTAATGGCTTTTACGTGGTGGGTGTTTTCATTATCTGAACTTGCTCGTCTCATAAGTTAGGTTTCCTTGAAACATATCTTTTCTTTAATGCCCTGATAAAGAAAAGCCTTAGGCATCCGAAACGTCGTTATTCTAATACTTCACCAAATATATGATAATGCATTTCTAGTTTAAGTCAACGTAATTTAAATACGAAAAGTGGAGAGAGTAAGAAAGTTAAAGTTGGCATGACAGTTTTCGAGCATGTGTTTGCATAGATTATGCAAATAAGGGCCGAATTTGTATAAAAATAAATAAATCAATGGTGAGTTTTCGCCAGATCGCTCTTCAGATTAGATCGATTTTTATGAGAATTGAAGCGTTTGAAACCTCTGGGATCCTGAGACAGCTGTTTCGAGTTTGTTGAGCTCTCATCAACCAAAGTTACCCAATGCTTGAAGACTCGAGGAAGTTCAAGAAAGTAAGTCGGAAAAAAAGAGCAATACAATAACACCTCTTCAGCAGAACTTAAAAAAAGAAATACAAAGAATAAAGTGAATAACAAATCCTCCAATAGATATTTAATTTTTATTGTTGTATATTTTCATTTTTACTTTACATATTAAAAGTTCAAGTTTTGGTTACTTTTTTTTTTAATATTTAATTTTTACGTTGTGGACAAATGTCTCTTGTTGCAAGTGTGTAGCTGACCCGAGATTTCCTGCCTATTTTTGTTTTTTAAATTTATTTTTCTTATGTTCACTGTAAGAAAGGTCACTTGCTTTTTTATCAATAAATTTAACATTTGAGTTATCGTCAATACGGCGCTTTAACATCAGTCTTTACTGGATTTTCAATTGTTCTCATTCACTTCAATTGCTGTTTATATAGGAATTTCTCAGTATTTATTTTAATTTAATAATGTTAAACTTTGAATATTCTATTTATTAATAACTCAATAATTAATTTTTGTCATTCTTCAATGTTTACCTCGTGTTAAAATATAATTTAACTCCCGCAGCTAAATCTGTAAGGAAAAATAAGATACTAACCAGAGCGTTGTCTGTTCTCTATTAATTATTAGTGATAGTGTTTTGGCTGCGGATTGTAAATAATCAGTTAAATTAACTAATCTTTTTTGGTAGCTCGTTCACTCCCGCTGTGTCATTCTCGTCTAAATAGAAGTTTGTTTAAATTTAATCTTTTCAGTTAATTGTAAAATATACGAGTAATTGTCGTTTACAGTACGCAAGTAAAGTCACAAAATTATTATTATTGTTATAAAAGAATTATATTATTCTCTTCGTATTATAATGGGTTTTTTTATCATTAAAAATTTTTAGTTGCTTATCGCTTTTTTATTATTCCTTTTTTAATGTAAAACTTTAATATCTATCGAAAAATAGTGAGAAAATATTCTACTAAAAAGTAGTTAAAAATATTAATAAATAAGTTATATTAATACGTAATACGTAATCGATGGAGTGGTGTCTCAAAAGCAAAAATAAACAATAAAAAACTTACTAATGAAATATTAGTGAGAAAATTCATGTGCCAGAGGTCCGCCGGCCTCAATGAATTTTTTTTTTTTTTAAACATAAGAAATTCAATCTGCGCATTGAGTTACTAATAAACAACAATGGATGAGACCAAATTGTTTACTAAGTGACATCCTGGAACAGCTGTTTCACGCTCTTTGGCGATCATCAGCCAGGAGCAGTCACCAGTAAACAACGAGGTCTCAGTACTGAGGCTAATAGGAATAATCGTCGGAAACGCAATGTTGCCTCAAAAGCAAAAATAAATATTTCATTTGTGAGGTTTTTTTTTTTTTTTTTTTTTTTTTATTTATTCTAGCTTTTGAAGCACCACTGCCTTTTCGACGATTATTTCTATTAGCTTTAGTACTGTGACCTCGTTGTTTACAGGTGACTACTACTAGCTGATGATTGCCAAAGAGCGTGAAACAGCTGTACTAGGATGTAACATTGTAAACACTTGGTTTCACCCATTTACATAATATGTAAGTTTACAAATGTTGCTAGTCTGACTGTTTTTGTTGCTAGTATTCACGAAGCTAATTTAGACTTCAATTATTTCTTTCTTAGGTGGGTGGCGGGAAAAGGACTGCGGCTCGGTACTTTGGATTTCGTTATAATTTTAAAAAGATGATATTAGCAAAAAGATTATTTCTAATAGGTATTTTTTTTCCTTTAATTTTTTTGTTTGTTTTTTGTTATTAGTTAGTTCAATTTTAGCAATTAACACATACACATATATGTATATAAAATAAATCCAAAACACAAAACTTGAAGCTCACTGTCACAATTCACTGTCCGGCTCTTATATATATATATATATATATATATACATATTTTAAATGTATACAAAAGCATATTTGCATTCTTAAAAGAAATCTTGAGTTGTATATTTGAAGAGTTGTTTTAGCGTACCTGATCTTATCTCAAATAATAAATTCAGGTAAAAGATGAATTCCTTGGAAAATCGGAAAAACATTTTGTAATATATCATTTTATAAGTATTTTTTAAGAAGATGTTTTAAGTTATTTCTATTAGTGTATTGTATCAAACAGAAGCATTAATAAATAATCACAAATAATTTAATGTTTTCTATACTACTTATTATTATTTTTGATGTAAAATATCATTCACTTAATAATTATTTACTACAAAAAAGGATTTCGCAAAATAACTACGGTTCTATGCTGAATGTTCTTGAATTCTGTCTTTAAAGATGCTGACGGATTCACCAACATAAACTACTTCACATCCTTTCGTTATTAATTGCATAAAACTGCTCCCATTTATCTCCTTCGGATGTTTTTTTTTATCCTATTTTTGCTTTCTGTCAGAGAAAAATAACTTAGCACCAGAGGGGTCGTGTTTTTATTTGTTTTTCTGTTTGTTACCTTAAGCCTTCCCATCTGGCAACTCTCCTAACCTCCATCTTGAAAGGATTATCGAACCCCGGCCTCAAGTCTCCACTCGCCAGTTTCCAATTATATACGGGGGAGTAATTTCACCTAAAGTTGAATTTCCTCCTGAGAAATGGGACTGTAGCTCCTTTTATCTTGTTTATGTTTTTTGGTTCACTTCTGTGCTTTAGGGACTAAAAAAAAAAAGTTTCTCATTTTCGTGCATTTTGAATTTGCCAGAAAATATTTCGAAAACTCGGTAAGCTAAACAAATATGCAAGTTAATGTAGAGATTACAGTGCATTTGAAATTTATATATAAAAAGTCCATGTAGATCTATAATACATGCTTTCTTTCCATTAGGCCAGAGCAGTAATGAAGTTTATACATTACTATTTTTGGTGAACTGATGGTGCCCTTTCGGTGACCTAGGTTGTTTGAAATTTACATATAAAAAGATTACAAATAAAACGTATATATAGATCTTTGATACATGCTTTCTTTCCATTAGGTCAAAGCAGTAGTGAAGTTTATACATTACTATTCATTTTTTCGGTGACCTAATGGCAAGCATGTATGTATGTGGGTGTTAGCTGCATAAGAATGGTGTACGGAAATTTAAAAACAGATTGTGTCTTTAATCTTTGCGGAATTTAATTTTTCTTTTCTTTTCTGACTTCGTACGTTGTTGGGTAACGGATGCCTCCTTGATTATCATCTTCGAAGTCATGTAAAGTTTTAAAAGAAGAAAAGTTTCATGTTGTAGTTGGTATAGTGAAATTGTAAGTGTGTTAAAATCTTCTTCGAAAATCAGGAATGTTAACTTTTTAAATGAGGATAATAATGTATGATAATAAATTGTGAAAATAAAAAATTTATGTATTATATTTTCGCTGTAAATATCTGTTTTTGAAACGACTCACTGGTCAACATGAAAGAAAAATGTGATAGAATATATGAATGAGAGTACAATATGAAAAAAAAATGTACTAGAACATATGACAGAAAGTATAATATGAAAAAAAATGTGATAGAATATATGAATGAAAGTACAATACGAAAAAAAAATGTGCTAGAACATATGACAGAAAGTACAACATGAAAGAAAAATGTGATAGAATATATGAATGAAAGTACAATATGAAAAAAAAATGTACTAGAATATATGACAGAAAGTACAATATGAAAAAAAAATGTACTAGAATATATGACAGAAAGTACAATATGAAAAAAAATGTGATAGAATATATGAATGAAAGTACAATACGAAAAAAAAATGTGCTAGAACATATGACAGAAAGTACTATACGAAAAAAAAATATGCTAGAACATATGACAGAAAGTACAATATGAAATAAAAATATGATAGAATATATGAATGAAAGTACAATACGAAAAAAAAAATGTACTAGAACATATGACAGAAAGTACAATATGAAATAAAAATATGATAGAATATATGAATGAAAGTACAATACGAAAAAAAAAAATGTACTAGAACATATGACAGAAAGTACAATACGAAAGAAAAATGTGATAGAATATATGAAGAAAGTTTAATATGAAAGAGAAATATGCTAAAACATATGAAAGCAAGTTTAATCTAAAAGAAAAATTCTACACCGCCAGCCTAGTAATTTGAATGATTGCTGTTTCAGACTTATTAGTTTTCCTCAATTAGAGTCCGTCTATCCTAGTTGTAGCGAGCCAGTAATATAAGTTGTATTTTTAGAATTAGCGACTAGTTAGATATTTAAAAATATACCTGTTTGTCAAGTAATAAAGTTTATTATAAAAGAAGACTTACAGCGTCGGCTTAGTTTTGTTCATTTGAATGACTGCTATTTCAGACTTATTGTAGAAATTGTTTAATCTTTAATTTGATTGGTAGAGGCGTTGATGAGTACACTACGTCACTTGCCACTGTCATAGCAGTGGCAAAACAATCACGTAAAATTTTGAAATAGAAAAATGTGAAACCGTCGTTGTTGAAGTGATGTAATGGTATCCAAGATGGCGGAAGTTTGTTTTTTTTTCCTCCAGATGTTGCAATGAAATTATTTTATCGGGGATCGTTGTTTAATGTTTAATGTAAATTCATATCATTGACAAATATAATTTATAAGTGATATTTCTTTATTTATTTTCTGTCCAATTGTGTTTTTTTTTTTTAAATATCTAAATCAAAAATACATACAAAAACTTTCGGAGACCTTGTGCGGCTCCCTTGTCAATTCTGATTTTTACTTAATCTAAGCATGTTATTTTAGTTACACATTAAAACTTATTTTGAATTTAAATGTCTACGATATTATATTATTCATGGATGCTAACAGTAACAATAGTTTATCTTTCTTTCCGGTAATATGGTTTAACGTAATCATCAATAAAAAGTCGGTAATTAGTGAATTGATATCAATTACTGTTATTTCTAGATGATATTTTAATGAATTTTAGTTGTGAATTGCGTTTGCCTCATTTAAGACTACGAAGCACAGTCACATCGGCATATCTCGGCAGGAAAACAGCATAAGATGGCAGCAAATTGATTGGGAAAAGTCTTGATGGTTGCCTTATTTCTTTTATCGATGTTATGGCACTTTAAAAAAAAAAAAAGAAATGCCATACATTTATCAAGGATCAAAGTCCTATACGCTTAGTAAAATCGTACAGAATAACAAAAAGAAATAGAATTTAACTGATTGTTTTCTGAGTCGGGATTGAGAAGAGACAACGGTTTATCAATACTTTGGCTTTTCCAGGACACATGAGTCAATCGTATTGTGAAACTGTCACTGATCTCACCCAAGTGATACTGTTTATGATTAGTTCACTTTAACAGACACGGGACCAAATCCGAATTTAGGCAATACGGGCGTAAGGGAAGAGCTATACGGGGAACCAAAAATCTGGAACGCCCGATTCGATGTGTGTCAAAAAATTAATTTGACTAAAATATCATCAAAACAAACTAAATATCAGACAGTTAACGTAAGTTTCTGTACAGGGTGTCCGACAAGTCCCGCATCATAGGAGATATCATTTGTTTGTCAACAACAATTAAAACAAAATTATGATATCGCCTATGATGCGGGACTTGTCGGACACCCTGTAGATGATCGCAAGCAATGCGCTATACTTTTTTTTTTCTGGTGTTGTAATACTAAAGGGCGCGAAAGATTCTTTCTCTCTGTCTCTCAGTCAAAGTTTATATTCTTCAAGCTTTTGATTGCGTGAAACAGCGCAGAGGTTCTCAAACTTTTTCCAGGTTTCCTGTTTTTTTTTAATTAACATATTTTAATTTGATAATTAATGAAATTTTTGCTACAAGCTAAACCGAACCACACAAGGACAGCTATTTTTGTAATATAAGGTTTTCATCGCATGTATTGAATAATTGCTTATAAATATACCTATTTTCTCCAAAGCATTCGTGCCGCTTGTTTGAGAAATTCTGTCCTGTATTATAATTATTATTTAGTAATTGATTTTTTCTTATATGAAAACATAAATGCATGTTTTAGGGGTGATTTTTTTTTTACTTATTCCTTTAACGAAACATGTTTTTTTTTTTTTTTTTCGATTACTGGGAATTTGGTTTCATCTAATGAGGGGGGCGCTAAGGGGTTCGCTGGTCACGAAAGTGAAATCTCCAAGAAGTCACGCTCAGCTCAAAATTCAACCTGTTCTTAAGCCTTTTCAGTTTTTGTATTGATCTTCCGTTTCTCGTTAACACGAAAGAAATCCAAGCAGATGAAAGGCTTTGTTTAATTCCAAGTGAATCCGTACTTCTCATAACAAGTGCGCGAGCTTCATAATGAAACAACGCTCGTGAGTACAACAGTCGCGCAGATGATTCCGTGATAGCCTCTATTAGATGTACAGGATGATCAGAAAGTAACGATACAAAAACAGAACGCATCAAAAAATCGTCAAAGTAGTTTAAAGCAATTTAAACGAGTCTGAACAAAGTTACTGATTGAATTTTGATTTTTTGCTTACTCGCGATTAAGAAAGTGTGGCTCATTAAGTCACCCAGTCTGTGTGTGTGTTCGCGCGCTCCTAATAACTTTTAAACCGTTGGGTGGATCTTCTTGAAGCTTGGTATGCATATTCGAGGACTGGGGACAATCTGACTTTTACATTTGAAATCTTTGCCAAATGGATGCTTGTTGAGAAATTAGCGCGAGGAAATGATTAAAAATCCCCATAGAAAAGCATTGGAATCTAAACAATGGATTTCTGTCTTAATTCCATTAACATTTCATTGTCTTAAACAATTTCACTGCTCGTGTTTGATACGATTCAAATTAATCCAATTTAGTTCACTGAAGTAAATAATACGGATTTAATTCGTTCTTTTACAGAAGAATGGAAATTTTCTACCATTTGTGTTTGATAGATATTAGAAATTGAAATATAGGATTCCAATTTTTCTCGTTTTAACGATTTTTAGAGAGTTAAAAAAATAATAAAAATTAAGAAATTGTAAGAAATAATATTATAAGGAAAGTGGGTTTTAAGTTCTTTAGAAATTCTTATTTTGCGACGTTATCGTGTCTTTTCAAATTATCACTCGGAGACAAAGAAGAACACCCACATAGGATATACTCAACAGAGGCTCCATATCCACCTTAGAATCTACGGAACTTTAATATCATTCTGCAGCTTTTTATTATTAATAATATTTCCTTTAAAATTACAGAACTTTTTCTATTCATAACTTATATAAATTTCCAAGTCATTATGTGCTTGCATAATCCTATAACAAATATTAAATACATTAAAAAAAATTGCATATTTCATTAACTTTAGATAGAATTTTTTTAACATTGTTTTTTAAAAATTAAATAAATAAGAGAAGAATTACGTTAAACTACCTCAGATATCCAAGTTTTCAAATCGTTTTTTTAATATCATACATTCCATTATTTTGAATTATGACGGTAACATCATTAATTTTACTAAACCTAGTTAGTCATCTATTTTTCTGATTAATCTTAATAATCTATACATTATTAAATCATGGAAGTTCGCACGCGCGTTGCTAGGAAACAGTAGTATTGTTTCATGGTCGACTCTGTCCTCAACAATGTAGTTTTGCACGAGCGTTGCGAGGCAACAGGAGCGTTGTTACTTGGTCAACTCAACTGCGGAAATTACAAATGGTTTTCAATATTGTATTGCAAATATTTTTTTAGAATTTAAACTTTAATTTTTTTTTTAATGTTAGGTTTAGTGTTAATGTTTCAGCCTTATTTATTAAGACTGAAAAGAAAATATTTAAAGCAATATATTGTATTTTTTAATACTTCTGATTTTCACAAAAAAGTAATAAAATTCAGCAGATATCTTAAAGTAACTAAGAATTCTTTAGTTATAAGTGCGTTTGAAAAGAAAATTTGCCAACTTCGAACTCTTTAAGCCCATTTCATACCTAACGCGTACAAAAAAAAAAAAAAATACTACATGAATAAATGTATACCTTTCTGAAACTTTTGAGTGCGTCGTGTAATTGAATGTAACTGGTTCTCACTTTCATCTCTGCCTTCACTTTGAAATGGGACTCTGGAGAAAACCTTCCCTAATTGAAATAATAAACAGGAACGACAACATTGGAGCCCAAACACTGTCTTTAATGTTCGTGGAAATTCGTGAAACAGCTGTAAATCTAACAATAATGGGCGAGACCAAATTGTTTACCAAGTGACATCCTGGAACAGTTGTTTCACGCTCTTTGGCGATCATCAGCCAGGAGGACGTCACCAGTAAAACAATGAGGTCTCCGTACGGAGGCTAATAGGAATGGTCATCGGAAGCGCAGTGGTGCCTCAAGAGAATCTATTGTTCAGTTTTTCTTTTGAGGACCGCTGCTCTTCTGATGATCATTCCTGTCAGCCACAGTACGGAGGCCTCAGTACTGTGACTGCTTCTGGCTGATGATCGCCAAAGAGCGTGAAACAGCTGTCCCAGGATGTCACTTGGTAGACAATTCGGTCTCATCCATTGTTGTTTATTATTAATTCAAATGCGCAGTTTGAATTTTTATGCTTTAAAATAATTCATTCAGGCCTGCGCACTGCTGGCACACGAATTTCCCATTTATTTTTCGTTAATGAGTTTTTTTTCCGTTCATTTTTTTCTCTTGAGGCACCACTGTGCTTCCGATGAACCGAGGATTATCTCTTGTTTATAAATGTGCATGCCAAGTTTCATAAAGATCCATTCGCTGAAGTTGTTACGGGAATACATTTATAGGGGTCAAGCACACAGCAAACTAATGTATACGACCCAAATTTTTCTCAAGAAGCTAAATTAATACGAGCTGAAAAACGTTTCTGTATCTTCTCTATAAAAAAACAAAAACAGAAATAAAATTTTAACGTGTGCATGGAAACATTACTCCATACCAAAATACTGTACAAAAATATTATAATTTAAAACCATACAAACATATGCAGGAGCTTTCGAGCCACTTAGCAGAGCTCATTATCAACTGATAGAATCAAAACAAGCTTTACACTGTATTCAAATGTTGTATAAATTGTTTTATGTTTTAATAATGCTGTATAGTTGGTTTAAATTTGTATATATTGAAGAACCTGTTTTAATTTTATCAGTTGATAATGAGATCTGTTAAGGGGTTCGAAAGCTCCTGCATTTGTATGTATGTTTTTAAAGTATAATATTTTTTTAACAAAACATTGGCGTATAGACTGAATTTTATATTTCAAATATTTTCTCTATTAAAAAAAAAAGTATTTATTTTCTCTATAAAGGAACTTCTCTAAAAAAAATATTTCTCATTTCAAATCAGATATTTTTTCATTTCCGGTGTCATTTCTTTATGCTCTTATATTAATTTCTGGAACGTTAAATCTTTTGTTTAAAAGAAAATTATACTTGATGGACCAGCTTCTCTAAAACAAGTCGAAATTGGCCTAAGCAGTTTTAGTTCACTTTTTGTTAAACTATTAAAATTAAAGATTAAATCTAATATTTTTGATGTTAGTGTTTTCTTTTACTGAGTATACTACAACCTCGTTTATCCGGCCCCCGCTGATCCGGATCTTCGGATAATCCGGAACATATTTGTAGAATTTTTTATTTTTTTATTTAATGTTCACATAGATAATAATTTTAACTATGATGACAAGAACGTACTATAAGTACATTCGCTTTTTATTTTGATTAAATGTACAGTTCCTGCATAGATTGTACAATAAATTACGGTAATAAAATGCTTTTTGTCGAGTTTAAGAAAGCTTTACTAGACTGTCACAGGGCGTTGAAGCTACAAAACATAGTTTTTTATCGTAATAAACGGTAAGTCTGTTTATTTAAGGATTTGTTTTGCTTATTACCCATATTATCCGGATTATCCGGATTTTCGATTTTCCGGATCGCCTTTGGTTTCAGTTAGTCCGGATAAACGAGGTTGTAGTGTACTTATTTATTTTTGAGCAAATTTTGTACATATATATTTTTATACGTATTTTTCAAACATTAATAAACATATTGAGTTAATTAATCAATAAAGACTATAAATTTAAGTTGTTTTTTGATTGGAACATGAAAAATACAAGTCAAAGTCACTAGATAAATGATGGTTCAAATGATGGTTTAATAATTTGTCCACATAATTTTTTTTAAAAGATAAGTAACTACAAATTTTTCGAATAATTTTTTAAATTAAATAATATGTATTGTCACAGTTTTGAAAAAAAAACTCTTGGAAGTTTTGTTTGCCTATAACTATTTACTTCTAAAACTTATCTCCTATGAAAACAAGGAACAACGACCACGGGATACTTCCATCAGCCGTAAAACACTGTTGATTCCTCATTCTGAATGCGAAGCAGGTTCATCTTTTTATAGCAAAGAAGAAGACATGTGGGTGGAGGCCGTTGACCCTGGAAATTACAGCTCATTCGGTTCCGAAATAACCCAAGCGCCGTAAAAATAGCCATTCCCGAAGGGTTGCAACACGAAAAACAGGGTACTTTTATTATCTTGTCTGTTATTTTTTTATATATAAACAAAACAAGCAAAGTAATATTTCACTTAGATTAAATTTCTCTCCAAAAAACATCTGGTATTTACAAGAATTCAGAATATCAATGCCCTGCTATTCGTTTTTAGTATATTTACAAAGGAAAGTAAAGATTACGAGTGACGGACGGACAGACCGTTAGGAAATCACGGTATTAAGATTAAATTACTGGAATATTCGAAGATACAAGTCCAATTTTTCATCATCATCATCATCTTTTCAGCCATTTTCTACCAACTACAAATGAAGATCTTTTTGGTAGAATTTCTTCTTTCTTTCGTCTTCAAATCAAAAAAAAAAAACTGTCGTTAAAAGATTTTAATTTTGCTCGCCCATCTGTCTAACGGACGTTTTCGTGTTCTCTTCTCATTCCAGAAGATTCGCTTTAGAATCTTTTTTTTTTTTGTCCATTTAAGATCGTTTCTTCTTGCTACATATTCTTTATCTACATATTCTTTAGAGCATTCTCGTTATTCGTTCTTACAAACAGCCTCGTTTCCAGTCTTTACATGCATAAGAAAGTCTTACTAATCCTCTAGAACAGTGGTCGGCAACCTTTTGTTGTAAAAGGGCCAAATACGTTATGTGGGGATTACTGCGGGCCGCACTTGGGGCAAAAAGGAAAATTTTATTTTAACAACCAAAAAAAAAAAACGGAAAATCTTAATTTAACAACCAAAAAAAAAAAATGAAAATCTTAATTTAACAACTAAAAAAAAAAACAAAACAAAAAAAACGGAAAACTTATTTTAACAACCAAAAAAAAAACAAAAAAACGGAAAATCTTAATTTAACAATCAAAAAAAAAAAAAATCTTCCAACATGCCCCGCGGGCCGCACCAAAACGCTTCATGGGCCGCATGCCGACCGCTGCTCTAGAACATTTTTCTTCTCTCTGTTTGTACGCGTCATGACGCTAAAACGGTCGGACAAATTTCCGTCAAATTTGGTCCGTAGTTTATTTATGATCCTCAACTTGAAACGCAGGCACATTTATTTCGATCGCAAACCTTCCCATTCCTCAAATACGACCCCTGAAATCTCCGAATACGCCTGGGTCGACTTTTTAAAAATTTGACACAATGGTTATTTCTGGTAGAATATGAGCAGTATTATTTTGATCTCCATCCCCCCCCCCCCCCCCCCCGCCAGTTCTCGAACTTGATCCCCCAGCGCTGTTTCCTCAGTCCCCAATCCGCGATAAATATCTTAGTGTATATTTAATATAAAGTAAATAGCCTGTTTTGGCTCATAAACTTCATGCAATTATTGTACTCACAGAGGAAGAAGAATTACCTTATATGGAGAAAAACGCATCACTTAGTTGATCCTGGAACTCATTGCTGCAGAAAGCAATATGGCGGCGTCAGAAGAACAGGTTACTGTAAGGCCTGCACAGTCAAGCTAAAGGTATACTTTGGAACGTTTACACTAGTTTAAGAGTGAGGGTGATGGAATATGTATTTCTGAATTACTAGGAAGATCTGCTATTGCTAAAATTTGTCCCATTTGAAGATGAAGAGAATTATCAACGAGCGAAAAATAACAGGAGCCGCAGTTCGTTTTCCTCTCCCGTACATTTCCTATTCCACGTTCGAAGCCTTTTGGATATGGATGATATTATAAAAAATGTGAATAACGGTAATAAATAATTATAACTGTACATAGGTACGTTAAAGATGCAAAAAAAAAATAAAAAATAAAAATAAAAAATCTTGTTCTCTTTTACGTTGATTTGCAGAAATATAGGAATTAGTTACGATGCTTTTCAATAGAGGTCGCTGAGCATACATGGAAGTAGTAATCCATAACCCACGATTTACTTCTTTTTTTTTTTAATCGTCATCGTTTAAATAACATTATTGGTCCAATGTCTACAAATGGGCTTTTCCTTTTAATTAATGTAAATCTACATTAAAACTTTTAGGTTATCAGGATTCTTCATTTGTCATGATTACAATATTGTAGCGACAAGTTTCAGTCTTGTAAGTCCAGTAAGTCTTCAGATGTCTTGATCATGCTTAGACCGGAATAAGCTTATTTCGATTTATATATGATTGCTAATATATATATATATATATATTTTTTTAGTTCAAACGTATTTTTCATTTAGCTGTAGTTTAACTGGTTACAAAAGTATAAACCAAACCTACAATATCCTTTATTATATGAAATAGCGTGGTTCTGCTTATAGTGCAGTTTATAAAAATTCTTAAGTTAACCTTTTAATTCAATCGTATCTTATTTTGTATTTAAAAAGCCATAGAAATTGCTATTAAGATAAAAGAATTAAATTTGTTTTGAATTAATCTATATTATTAAAAAAAAACCTGTGAGTGTGTGCGTATGTCCGCAACAATGGAATGTCGCATGCGCGTTGCCAGGCAACAGGAGTATTGTTGCATGGTCAACTCATTAGAATTCTTTCAGATAAGGAAAATATTTCAAAATATAAAACCAACAATATTGTATATAGAGAAATTGTTTAGAATTGTAGGTATTGTATTGCATGTATTTGTTGGAATTTAAACTTTAATTTACGTTTCGCTTCAGTTGTTAGTTTTAGTTTGTAGTTTACTTTATGCAATTTGTCTTTTTGAATAAATACAGTATTGGTTTCCATTCATTAACTGTAATCACGTTATACAAGGTGATTCACGAAGATATGCAGAAACTTCGGGAGCTCATTCTACATGTAAAAGTAAAGAAAAAAAAATTATATAAACATAGGTCTGAAAATGCTTCGGTATCGAGTTACGGCTAGCGAAAGATTTCGCCCATAATGTAGTACCCTGGGTGAAATGAAGACTTGCTGGAAGTCTGGGAAAGTAAATTAAGGGGCGAAATCAGTGGTTTCTTAGGGTTGTTGATCTGAAAAATCGAATGAAACCTGTCGCAGAACTGTATCTCCCAGTGGTTTGAAGCTTATCCCACGGGGAACCTACAAAAAAGTTGGCAATACAATAACAGCTGTTCAACAATAATGTGAATTGCATTGTTTTGATTTATTGTGAGAGCTAACAACTGAGGTGTAGTCCATGTGCGCATTGTTGTACTACATTATCGCCGAAATCTTTCGCTAGCCGTAACTCGATACCGAAGCATTTCGGGACCTATGTTTATATAACTTTATTTCTTTTACATGTAGAATGAGCTCCCGAAGTTCCTGCATATCTTCGTGAAACACCCTGTATATACGAGACTTACGGAGCAAAACGACGGGCAGCCATCTAGTATCAACTTAAATTAATTTTATAATTTTAATTTTTCAGATTCATATTTTTTTTTGCAAAGAAAGGCACGAATCCCTAAAACAAACGGGATTCCTTCCATTCTTCCCGTAATTAAAAAAAAAAAAACCCAAGAGAATGGAATGAAGAATTCAAAATGACATCGTCATTATCATCATCATCACCATCCGTGTTGTCTTGTTCATTCTTTACGTTCTAAGGGTCACGGCACGGACGAATCAATACTGCCAGTTTATCCTCCGGGGACTGGCGTGAGTTCATTATCACCGACACAGAGTAAAAGCCTTTCACAACGAGGTGTTGGTTGATGTGGATCTCCATTAGCTTAGACCAAGAGGTTTTTCAGTTGACAATTTAATTTTTAATACCTTCAAGTCCCTTAAAGGACGTCAATCTTCTTCCCTTAAAATATTGATTTTTTTTTTATTATCCTTGTGGTTTTTTTTCGTGAAAAAACATATAAAGAAGAAGCCTTCCTATTAATATATTTACATTAATAACCTATAACAATTTAAGTTAAAATTATTCAATTCGCTGAATTGAAAAATAATTGTTTCACTTGTAAAAATTTTCCACGGAAATTTTTGTCGTTTTACGTCCAGGGAATCCACTCAGATATATTTTCAAATATAAAAGAGTGTTTATCCCGTGTCCATCAATATGCATTCCAAGTTCGAAGAAGATCCGTTCGCTGGCTGTTAAGTGAAGACACGCACACAATTTCTTTTTTTCTACTTTGTTTATTTTTAAATTTTAATATCCTCAAATTTTAATATAAATAGGAGAAAGTTTCCGTTTATTGAAAAATTAAATAAATACGCGTTACTTGTTTAAATTGTTATTAATAAAAGCTTTAAGTTGTTTAAATCCTGTTAAACACAATCGCATCAAAGCGTGTGGAATTAGTGGGTTGATAAAATGGTTAATACACACTCTTGACATTATAGAAATACACCTAACCCTCGAAGAACATGATTAATTGGTTCCGTGTTGTTCGAGACTACAAAAAACGGGATTCCGTTTCAAGTGTGAAAATAAAAAAAAAAGTTACGTTTTAAAATTTTTTTGTGTTGAATATAAAACTAAAATTTTTTATTTTTTGAATTCATACTAGTCGGCTACCCGTCGCTTCGCTCCGGAAGCCTCCCTTATGTAACGGAAAACAATTTTTTATTTATTAAAAATAACACACACACACACACAAATTACATCAAGGAAACTAAAACTAAAATTTTTTAAAAGCTTCTTTTTAATTAATTTTTGATGTCTATATTCTCTCAATCTACGACTGCTTTTAGAACCACCTTGTAAATCATATATCTATGATATATTTTTATTTTTTACAGAGATTAGAATGTAGGCCTAGTGGTCTAATGGCTAAGACGTCTAACTTCTGAGCAGTATTCTACCTAATAAAAATAGTGCATCTTTCTTTCTTGACTATCTTTTTTTTTATTCCTATTGATACTTTTCAGTCGTTTTCGAGTTAGAAATAGTGATGTTTTTGAGTTACAAATAGTGATTTTTTCAGTATTCTACCTAATGAAATACTGCTTCTTATTTCTTGACTTTTTTTTTTTTTTTATTCCAAATGATACTTTTCAGTGGTTTCTGAGTTACAATAGTGTTGAGTATTCTAAATAATAGAAATACTGCTTCTTTCTTTTTTGAGTCTCTTTTTTTATTCTAAGTGGCACTTTTCAGTGGCTTTTGTCTTCCAAATATTGATGGTTTCTGAGTTACAGATAGTGATTTTTCAGTATTCTATCTAATAGAAGTATAGCTTCATTCTTTTTTGACCTTCATTTTAATTATAATTGTCACTTTTCAGTGACGGTGATTGTAGTCCCTATGGCCTAATGGATAAGGCATCTGACTTCGGATCAGAAGGTTGCAGGTTCGATTCCTGTCGCGGATGTTTCATTGTAAAAATTATTTCTATTTTCCATTCGCTCAGAAAATTGCGCCGGACAGACACACAGACAGACAGACAGAAAGACAGACAGACAGAGAAATAAAAGATTTTAGTAATATAGATTGTCACTTTTCAGTGACGATTGAGTTACATTTATTGATGGTTTTTGAGTTGCAAATAGTGATTTTTTCGGTATTCCACCTCAAAAAAAGAGTGCTTCTCTCTTTCTTGACTCTGTTTTCTTTACTCCAATATCTGGCGTGTACACCCACATATTTTTCAATATCACATAGGATTTGGTTAAGTAAGAATATTTAAAATATTGCAACGTTTCGGCAATTATCGTTCTAATTGTCAGTTTCGAATTACAAATAAACTGACTGATGTGAAATAAATAAACAATCTTGAGATTAAAAAAAAAGATTGATTACAGTCCTTATTGATGGGGGAAAGGAAAGGAGATATAAGTAAAAAAACCATATGAAGAGAGTTGCAGTCCCTATGGCCTAATGGATAAGGCATCTGACTTCGGATCAGAAGGTTGCAGGTTCGATTCCTGTCGCGGATGTTTCATTGTAAAAATTATTTCTATTTTCCATTCGCTCAGAAAATTGCGCCGGACAGACACACAGAAAGACAGACAGACAGAGAAATAAAAGATTTTAGTAATATAGATTGTAAGCACTTCTAAGAAATCTTGTATTACATAATTAAAATTAATTTTTTAATTGGAAAAAATATAATTCTAAAACATTAAAAGTACAATGTTAGAAGCTCGGTTATAACGTGATCTTTCGGATCCAAAATTTCGAAGATCGCGGTATAATCGAACTTTTATTACTTCGCGACGTCAAATGTCGTATATCGTACCCTATTATCGCCCACACGATTCCAAATCGATTTAAAATGGTCAGTTCGCGATTACCTACATCATTCAGAGCTATGTGAAAGAATTTTATATTTATAAATACATAAATCATTACCTTTTCAACACTTTGATGGTTATATTAGCCAAAATTGATTTGGCGCCGCCATCTTGGCATCTTGTACAAACGACGAGTCACGTGGATCGAAACTAGGTATTCATACGCCTATTAGATTACATGGGCCTCTTTACTGGTTGTCATTGGCAGAAAAATAGAACCCGATATTCATTTTGGTTAAACGAAAAAGTCCGCAATTCCAGAATTTTTTTAAAAATATATTGTATTTGACGCATTTTCGTGACATTAGGGTGGGTATAGAGTCTCAATTACTGTAAATAATAAGGAAACAAGCATATTAATTTACACCTTTGATTTGATTTTAGGCGAAAAAACGGTAAATTTTGCAATTTTACAATTGTACACCTTTTCCAAAATAGAAGGGGTCCAAGACCAAATCGCGTTATATCCGAATTCGCGATATAAACAACCGCGTTTTAACCGAGCTTTAGTGTATTAAAAAGGTTAAAACTTCATTAATCGCTGATGTAATTGATGAGAATATTACTCTAAATTTTTTACTACTGTAATTTTATATCAAATAATATATGTATTTTATTCTTTTTCAAAAGAATTACTCGAAAATCGTGTAGTTTGAAACCGTGTCATTCGGGGAAGGTATCCGTGTTCCTCGAAACGCGTGTTCTTCAAGTACCGTGTTGTTCGGGGATTACGTGTATATATATATATTTTTTTTTTTTTCAGAATTTTTGACATCTTTCACGCGCAAGTTGTTTTCGACAGAGAGACATTTACTTAAAAGTTTTCAAATACACACAAAAAAAGTTAGATCTTCTCTTGTCCGTTAACATGCATGTCAAGTTATGAGAAGATCCATTCACGCGTTCAAGTTGTTGGGGGACAAAAAGACACAGGCACACATCCTTTCATTTAAACACACTCATGGTTGATAAATTTTGAAAGCCCTTGTCAGTACAAATGCGGACGATATTCGTCTGAGAGAATTCTCAGCTGGTGGGGGTCTGAGTCGGGCTTTTGAGGAGTCGGGCAGTTAACGTGAGATATGGAGAAAGCGACAAGGTAATGCTCTACATTTGAACACCCTGGCAGGAAGTGAAGTTGAAGCAGAAGAAATGATGGAGATGAAATACGGGTCAACGAACGCTGACAAGGAGCTGATGACTCCAACAGCAAAGGGCTGGCGCCTTATTCTTTGGTCTTATTCTTTGCTGGATTTGGTCTCAGTTAAGGGAGAAGGAATACACAAATCTAAGATACTTAGGTTTAAGTTTTTTGAAATGATACGTAAAGAAATACTTGCAATTTTGTATTGGTAGAAGAATGCGTATATTATTCCTTACAGACATTTCACTGATTCAAATGGCATAGGCCAGTGTTTTCTGTACGTAAAGATATAATTTTGCTCTTTTTTTTTTTTTTTGAAGATTAACATGTTTTGTCATGATTAAAAAATACCTGACACACACAAACTATTTTTTTAAAAAAAATAGTTTCTGTGTCAGGTTTTTTTTCATTACATCCTCCTCTCTTTTTTTTCTGAAGGTTTCAAATTTAATTTGTTTACCACCTTGCTTTAACCACTAGCACTTTGATTTAACATCCACTCTCGTGCTATCCAAGGAAGTTCGCCACTTGCTTTGCAGTAAAAACGAACTTTTGATTTTTCTTCAGCATTTAACTCGGGGGTCCCAGTCCAAACTGGAGTAACCATTATTATCCTTCGTTAACCCTTTACGATTTATTTATTCTGAAATCTAACGCAGAGTAACTGAGAAACTTTTTAAAATGAATGATTACCCGGATCTATTTCAAAATTAATATTTTATTTCGACTGCCACAGTCCAAATATTATGTAATGCATTTTTTTTCAAGGTTCCATTTACGATAAATTAGAATTCAGTCTTCTGTTAGACAAAGCAAAGCCATATCAGGACAGCTAAATTTTTCCTATGTGTAGAGTTATTTATAAATTAGTATATTTATTTTTTGTTCTTTGCTTATCTCGACAATCGAACGTTTCTTGCAGATTTGTGGTCTGGGACATTTATATTTGTGACTTCTAGAACTATTCCACATACGTACATGGTTGAACTGTAATATGACTAGCAAAACTGTTAAAATCACTTCCGAAAATTTGCAAAAATATATAAATTTGCAAAATAAATATGTATCGTCAAGGTATTTAAAAGTGATTAATTCTACGACGCTGTAGGATTATTAGAAATTACAAATTTTTGTTTCGGTTTCAGAACTAATGGCGCTTTTCTTATGTCTTCTTCCAAGTTTTTAAAAACAAATAATTCTTATAAAGAATAACGTAGAAATTTAACGTGTGTGAAATTAATGGTGCAGTTTTTTAAAAAAAGGCCAGACAATAATTAAAAAACATAAAAAATATTAAAATCTCGACCAGGTTTCGATCGGACCTGCCGATATTTTTCAAGACTTGAAAAACTACACGTTTTTTAAAACTATACCAATTCTTATAAAGTTTACAGTTTTAATTGTTGAAAAGATGATTGTGGACTTCTACATGGATTTCTAAGTGGGCATTCACAATTTCATATTTCTAGCTTCTGTAGATTTTGAATGAAACGATTCACAAAATATATCTAGTTGGGAATCGAGAGACTCGCTTCCTCGCCTAACTATCTATTCCTAACGTATATGGATGAAGAACTAAGGCCATGGTAGTTACACTATAATAGATACAATTATTAGACGTGCATTAATAGTCACGTATCAGTATTTCTTTTTTATTTATTTATTTATTTACTTCCTCATCCTTTTGTGGTACTTGTGGTACATCGATCCAAGGGAGAGACCTCTATAGTTTTCATCAAATTTTAGCATTTAAATTCACAGACTTGTTTGTGACAACATTGATTGTTTTGAACATCGAGTTTAACAAAAAAATACTTTAAATTCAATCAAAACTTCCAATTGCATTGTTAGGTTTCAGGAAAAAATGACGCACAACAAAATGGCGACCATTGTATTGAAATCAAAGTTTTTAAGAAGTGAAAAGCAATTTTTTTTCCTATTTGGATGTGATTTGAATGCAATGATTGCCAGCGTTTTTATTTGTTCCTCGTCCTTTCCCCCGGTTGGAACAAGAGAATCTGAATTTGTGATTGGATTATTACGCGTCAATCTGAGGTTCATTTGAGCAAAAACAAATGCTTCCTGTCGCCGTTCCAACCTCACAATAAAATTGGAACAGAGAATATCACGAGTCATTTCATTAGTTTTTACATCTCGTACGGAATCCTGTTTCAAATGCTTTTCTTATTGGGCTATTTTTCTTTTATTTTAGACTTGTTGTTGTGCATTCTAGGAGTCATATTATTCAATATCGCTAAAATCACTGCTGTTGTGTTATTGACACTCAGGTATCCATCGTACAATGGGTACAGAGCCTATACGATGGGGAAGGGATTAATTTTGAAGAATTGGAGGGGAGGGGAGAGAAAATAATTGAGATTAAATTTATTTAACACTTATGTTAAATAAGCATAGCACTAAGTTTTAAGAAAATCATTCCCGCCGTTTTAGCTAGAGATTTCGAGCGTCATTGTTTAAGGGATAGAATAGGGTAGTGTCCAAATAATGGTGCACGTGTTTTAAATTGGTCCTTCAATGAGCTACGTACTAAATTATAAGGAGATTCGTCCCGCCATTTTAGCGTGACGCATGTACAGGATTTTCCCGTACCCCCACCCCGTATTATATTATTATTATTACAAATACTATCAGTAAGTAACTGCTGATAGTGAATCTCTTAAAACTTCTTTATTGTTATCACGAACGACATTTAAATTGAGACTAAAACAGAATCCAGATGTAAACAGATGAATTCTTGTTGAGTTCAGACGCACTTTCTGATGAGGATAGCTTATGTTACAAATGCTTTAAGAATGTGACGATGATAACTTGTTTTCTGTTAGCTTTTGATCTTTAAAGACAGATATGTAAGGATTTAAAAACTTTTAAGATTTGAAGTAAATGGAAGCGATTTCTTGGAAGAAAAATGGTTCGTATATGTATTGGATGCACCCTACCAAGAGTCAAATTTTCCCATTTCAAGTGATAAACAGGCCATTTATTATATAGGTACTCCTCACTTTACGACCTACCTGCTTAACGACCACTCGCACTTACGACCTCCGCCCTTGAAGGTACAACTTCTATTTCATCGTCGTCATCTCCCTTACCTGGACCCTCTACAGCTCCAGATAACCAAATAAACAAATGATAATATGTACATATGCATGTCTTTTTAAGAATAAATTTGAAGTTTGTTGCATCATTTTTATAATTTTATAATTTTACAACAAGCTCTTCGCTTATCGACCAATTCGCTTAACGACGTACTCGTCGGAAGGGAACTCGATCGTAAAGTGGGGAGTACCTGTATAAAGAGAATACGGGAACTTCCCGCCCACCCTGTACAAACAGATGGACAAAAAAATAAAGAAAATTGCTGACATTGAATATAAGATTTTTAAAAGGTTAGTCAGAGCTACTCGTTGCTGGTTTTGTCACAGAGAGACGGACGTCATTAGATTTCCTTAAAATAATTTAAGAATTTGTATCTCATATATAATTTTAGAGTTTTAATCGTAAACATCAAATTCAAAATTTATTTTTTTTAGATTCAAAATCAATTTTTTTTTAACATTTTTTTTTTCTTTTTAGAAATAATTTACAAACTCAGTCTTCTATCTCTCACTAGGTAGCGCCACCTGCTATATTAATGTGTCTTCTCCGGAAACGGTTCAAAATTTCTTCTGTAGTAGTAGATAAGGTTTGTTTAAAGAAGGAAAAACGAAACCCATTTAATGCAATATTTTTTAAGAAATACTAAGTTGTTTTAAAGTGGAAAACGAAGAAGACGCATACCACTGTAGTCATGGCGTGCGTTTTTTTATCCTACTGCGGGAGAGGCCGGGCCAAATTTCTGGGATTGATATGTTATAATTCCGTTGTTTCAGTGTCGCGCGAAGATTTTGCAACTCTAATTTAGATTTTTAGATATTATAAATTAAGACAAACGGTAATTATTTTCTTGAGACTTTCCTCGTTGCTGAATGTAAGACACTTTTTTTTGTTTGTTTCCATTTGTTGATTTGCGCATGTCTTATTTAAAAGAATTTATTTCGTTGCTATCGTCATAAAGAAGGGCATTTCGAAGGCAGGACTCGCGCCTCGTGCATCTTTTATGGAATTGGAGTCATCGCCAGGGCTGCGGGGGTGGCTCTCGAAGGTACCGTTACTTCCAGAAACCATTACTTCTCCACAGTGAGAATTTAATTCAGAATTTAACTTCAGAGTTCCGCAGTTTTAGGGATAGCGGAGGTGTTGTTGGCGTTTCACTCTCCTAAAATTCACGATCTTTTATTACACATTGGCTTGACCTTAAAGCCGTCATTTGGAATTATCAACTCTCCTAATGGAACCTTTCGAAAGACAAAATAAACACAGTGGCTTAAGATGATGTACTTCCTTGTGTATTTAGAAGACACCACCTCTTCCTTTCGTTTTTTTTTTCTTTTTCGTTTTTTGCTTCATTCTCCTGAAATATTTTTGTTTGGTAAACATCACACATTTTAAGTTCCATCAATAATTACTAAGCGTAAATTGGAACAATTATAATAATCTGAGTAATAAATAAATCAAATCATTTAACGTGCTGTGAAATTGCTTAAAATCGAGAAA
>JAFIDM010072857.1:0-32792 GCA_023159025.1 Thereuonema tuberculata
TTACAGTTCTACGACCTCTTGAGTTGTCTGTCGTCAGGGCCTAAGCTCGAATGTTGGTGTCTGCACTCGACATCAGTCGGCAAATTTCTAACGTTAGATACCATTTCCAACTGTTGGTTTGAATGTAATTTTAAACTGATTTAGAAAAATTGTTTCCAAAATTGACTTTATAGAATTTATTGAGGAAAGTAAATGTATTTTAATTTCACCTGAAAACCATAACTTCATATTAAACAGCATCTTGAGATAGCTTCTTTTAAATTAGGCTGATAAAATTTAATAGTACTACAAATTGAGACACTTTAAATTCAGCTAATATATATTATTTAGGAATTTTCAGTTGAAAGCTCAGTTGAAATTTTTGTACTTTGAAACAGAAAAGGTATTTTAGAGATGTACATTATATAGTCTATTGTGTAATTTCCATTGTTGATAACTTACTTCCATTTGATTGGCTTTTTAATTTATACTGTATTTTCACTGAATTTTTTTTTAAGTTGTGGTTTTATTTAAAAAAAAAAAAAAAAAGTGTCATTTGAAAAAGTGAATTTTTTTCATCCTAAAGTAGCGCAGCTGACAAATGAAATAAAAGATAATCTGAAGCTGTTTGATAAGTAGGGTAGCTGGTGCATTGTTACTTATCATCACATTCTGCCATACCGTAGCATTTCCCGTTCATAGGTTTGGAGGCTTTTCAATTCAACCACAGCTTATGCAGTCAATTACGGATATATATACTTCTTTCAGTTGCCTTTTCTAAAAGCAGCAATGTCAGATATGCAGTTCATTTTTTGCTGTTTCCAAAATGTCTCGGATATGTTTTAGCATTTGGTTATTAGAGCAAAACTAACATAAATAGCTGTAGAAAGATAGCAGGATAGGACACAGGGATAGTTTTATTTCAAAGATTTTGGCATCAGCTGAACTCTTTTAAGCTATTAAGTGTTTTTATATTGTTTACTGTATTCATTAAATATACAAATCTAAGCCTCAATGAGTGTGTGAAAGCAACCCAATATTTCTGTCTGGTCTTTGAACCTTCATCAAGAGACATTTTTGAGTTATATTACGAAACTTACTTACTGTTGTTTGGGGAAATCTCTTGGGGTGAGAGGACTATGAAATGAACTACTTCAAATACTGACATTGCCCAACAATGAAAATCTCTAACATCTCCTGATGATGACTCAATGGACTGAGCTGAAATGCCTAATTAATTTCGCCCTCAGTAAAAAAATTTTTTACATTACTTGTATATTTAATTAATGTGACCTATTCCTTCTTCAGATCGAAGTTACGTTTCACTATATTTAATCATCCATCATGAAGATTACTTTGAAGACAATTTGTTTTTTAGTATAGCAGATATTACTGTAGTTCATTTCATTTTTGATAATCTTTGCTATTATTATTAACTGAATTAATTTAAATGTAAGCTATAGTGAGTTGCTAATCAAAAGAGTTTTTGCTGTATTTCTGAAACAGAATATTATCAGACTTAAGTGTCAAGATAATAAAAAAAATAAATAGAAAATTTGCACTTACGATGGTACTTCAGCTGATTTAATCATTTTATATTTAAATAAAAATAACTGAAAGTAAATTTTTTTGTTGGAGTATGTAATGAGCATTCTTAGCTTGTTTAACCTTTTCTTAAGATGATTATTTTTTTATTATTATTATTTTCCTAAAAGTAGGTTTTGGTTTTAAAATTCACATACTATATGACAGATTATGGTATAGTCCAATAGTGTAAATTTACATTTTTTTTTTTTTTTTTTTTTTTTTATGGAAACAGTGACCCCTTCAAACTAAAGACAAAAAAAAAACAAAAAAAAAAAAACAAGAACAGATGCCTTATGAGTTTTGTACTGGCTGCGTTTCTACTGGTTTATTTATTTATTTATTATTTTTAATTATGCTCTTGTGGCCAAATATACCTTTTGACTTAGCCATAAAGCTGCCCAGAGTTTTGTATTCCATAGCTTTTTCTTATCTTTAGTTTGGAGGGATCACTGTTTTCATCTCAAATGCAATATTCTTCCCCTCAGTTCGCCTTTTGAGATGAGGAAAGCCCAACAAGCTCAAAACGGTCATCCCAGGGTCTCAACTTGACTCAAAAGGCATCCTAATTTACATTTTTTTTAAAAATTTTATGAAATAAACCTTTAATAAAACAATCTCAATTAAGGAAATAGTATAAAAAATTTTTTTATACTATTCAAGTACTAGTTATAATTGGGAAAAGTGAATATACTCAATAATTTGAAATCCCAATGTTTAAAAATTAAAAGGATCATCGACTAACAAAGTCACCATCAATAATTTAGTGGACCACCAATCCTTGATAGATAAAAAGAAAATAGATACCAACACATTCCTTGATCTTTTGGATTTTTTTCTTAACAACCAGTATTTTCTGTATCAAAAAGAAATCTACAAACTTCATAAAGGTGTATTTGTGGGTACAACTGCATCAGCAACCATTGCGGATTATGTAATGGATATCAATTTTTGGATTTGGCCAAACAGGATATAACCTCTTATTGTAGATATGCTGATGATATCTTTGCCATTACTAATAAAAATAAAATTCACACTTTAATTAAAGCTATTAATGCAATATATCATTCTATAAAATTTGAAATCGAAGAAGAAACGAACAACACTATTGCTTTTCTCAACTGCTTTGTTGTTAGAGATAAGCATAGCATCCACTTCACAATATACAGAAAACCGACACCTGCAAATAAAATTGTAGATTACAATTCTAATATTTCTAATCATTTAAAAGCTAATATTCTATTAAGTTATTTCCATGTATGGAAATAGTGTATGCCATCCCTTGTAACAATTGCAGCAAAAAAATACATAAATTTCACTATCCAATAAAAGAGTGAAACAGCACGAAGCAAACTATAAGAACAAAGATGAATTCAAATCCATTTTATATATTCACAATAAAGCCATTACCCCTAACTTCAAAGAAACTTATATAATAGACCAGGCTCCTAATACCATCTCCCTCACTTTAAGAGAATCATGGCATATTTCCAATTGCCGTTCAATCAATAGTGACCTTTCAAACAACATCATCAAACATTATATAAACCCATCCCACTCAGTACAAACCCACAGTTGAAAATAACCTTGACATAAGGTTGAAACGGCCTGCCCTTTTTTAATAATTGACATAAAATTACTATGGTAATTTTGAATGCTTTTAATTTTTAAACATTGGGATTTCAAATTATTGCGACTATTCAAGTACATTTGATATCTGTAATTTCTTTGATTGCAAGAATTAAAGTAGTTTGAAAATAAGTTCTGTAATAAGAAGATTGCTCAATAAACAGTCACTATACAGCTTTGAAACTTTAGAAACTCAATAATAACACTTGAGTTAGGGTAAGATATTCAAATACTTGAATCAAAAATATTATCTATGATTCATATTATTTATGTAAGCAACTGCTATGCCTAAAAAATGTTTCTTATTAGTGCCATTCTGTTCTTATCCAAAAAAGAATAAAACTTCACTTATTTTATTATTTAGTCGTAAAATGATGTTAATATTTGTGTAGATAATGATAAAGTAATGCAATTTACAACATCAAGCTTTATTGGTAGATGTGCTGCTTGTTTTAAGAAAATGTTTTTGAAATGTTTGTAAATCATGTTAAATTGATTTCGACAGCCTTGAGTTGTCTATTATTTGCCGTGGGATAAAATGAAGTGCTGTAACACTTTCAAGTAGTTCTCAATCGTGTAAAAAAAAAAAAAAGTCGAAAAATGTCTTGTAATGAAATGCCCTAAATTGCCATTTTTTTACGAGTGTGAAAAGATCCTTTCTGTTGCTGCAATTATACTTTTTCATTCTCTCATCTTCAGACTGGGGATATTAAATAACAGAAAGATCTGTTGGCAATTTATTGAAGCAGGTAACTGGGACTATCTGTGGGCTGGTAACCGAGCGGGTAAGGGCACTTGGCTGCGGGTTGGAGGTGGCAGGGCGGGAGTTTTTCCATGCCATTCTCCTTCAAACACATCCTAGGGTCTACCCAGCCCTCTGTTGAATGGGTACCTGGTTTCTTTCCCGGGGGTTAAAGGCGGGCGGGCGTCAGGCTGACCTTCCGACCTCAACTTAGTCCCATTGATCACGGAACGCCGGGAGACTTACCTCCGACAACCCCAAGGGCCACATAGGCCCTGTAGTGGGACACTTTTAACTTAACTCTAACTGGGACTATCTTAAGTCTTCCCCCCAAACTCCCTTAGATACCATCAACATCAATTGATACCACCGATCACAATTGAAATAAGATTGACTACATTGAGAACTTTTCACACTAATAAACTTCATTTATATGCTAACTGTCAAAAAAAAAATGATTATAACATTCATCTTTTTATGTGTTGTAAAATTTCCTTTCTGAAGGTATCTGTTTTAGTCCAATGTTTGTTATGACTGTGTTTTAAAGTTCTTAAGTGATTGGGATTATTCATCCCAAGAAAATGAAAACTGTATTTAATTTTCATACAATGATCTCAGAACATCGTATTCATTCCAATTGTTGTTATATCTTCAAAGTTTCTTTGAATTTTTACATTATTTTTGGGAAATTCTTATACATACATTTAACGAACTTATGTGGATGTGCAAGATTTCCACGTACAAGAAATTTAAGAGTTAAATATTAATTGTATTAAATTGTAATACATTATGTTTTATTTTTATCATTGCTCAATGTCTCCTTCGACTGACTAAATATTGTAAGTAATTCCATTTAGTTTGTGTTAACTTAATTTGAAGAAGAATATTAAGTCAATCACATAAATCGTTTTTATGTTTAAACAGAATGTTTACAAAGCATGACAATCTGAAATGTCTGTCTGAAAACCCAATATGGAAAATAAAAAAGTGAATTTGTAATATTGAATAAATACTGGATTTGTGATAAAAATGCTTTATGTATTTCTTTTTAATACTGAAATAAATTTATTGATTTCCTGAAATATAAAAGAAATTTAGTAGGCAAGACAGTAACGTTAAGAAATTGGAGCTACAGTCCAACAGACGGATCTTGACGATCTCGTTTTTTCGTGCTTTTACGTAATTTACGCGAGATTAGCCTCTGTCCAAGTCTTCTCACAAAATTTCGAGAAACAGTGCTATACGAAGCAGCGCACAGAAAATAATATTGCAAGTTGAAGACTATTTTCGGAGGGAATTAATGAATGGAGGACCTTTCATTCCTTTAGAAAGCGTTCAAGACAAATTAGCTGAAGCAACCGGTATATTCAAAGCCTCCATCACCAGGAGATACTAAATACCTTGACACCTCCTGAAGAGGCTAGTGGCCAGATCTCGTGTTTTCCGTAATTCTCAAGCAAACGAGATCGTCAAGAACCGTCTGTTGGACTACAGAATACTGTGGTAAAGAGATTATTACAAATTTTTAATATTCACAGTTTTGCTAATTGATTGTCTTAAGCCCCACATGATTTTAAACCATATTAACTCCATAGATGATAGGGAATTAAAACTCAAGAGACTTCTTTTGAGTTTTACAAAAATAGTTAACATTTTGTAAATTGAAAAGCGGGTTCTTTGAATAGGCATGAATAAAAGATATCACATGATTCCAATATCCTGGGCTACAAAATGTACATGAATTAATGAAACAAATTCTTTTAATTAACATCTCTTAATAAATTTTAAATCGACTGCAGTTAACGAACTTGAATTAACAAATGTAGGAAAACAGTTTCAGATAACACATCTCAGCATCTCAATAATAAGAAAATAATTTAGAATCTAGAAGCTTATAAAAGACATTTTCTTCAGAAATCAGTTTTGTTTACTATTATTTGCTTTTTATATTTTAGAAATCTGTTGTTGGCTTATTTTTTTTTTCTTGATTTGTCAAGGAATGAATAAATTAAATTGGCATAAAGTTAGGTACAGTATCACTGTGATGAAATGAAAATAATTCAGCACCTGAATGGGATTGCCTTTCTGATTCAATTATGGGGAGGAATTGGGAACGTCCGTTTCGTCCTTCAATGGACTCGTTGGCCCAATCCTGTCTCCCCCATAACAGAACCAGAAAGGCAAGATCCCTATGTGGAGGTCACCGACACACTTGGCAGTGACCCCAGCAAACAAGAAAGCAACAAAAATTAATTGATGTGTCGCCAGACATCATCAAAAACCTTTTCCTACAACTCGTAGGTAAGAAAGGCATTAAAAGGAAGAACTAAAAGTTCCAAAAAGTTAAATAATAAATTTAACGTGCTGTGAAAAGACATGAAATGAAAACAATTCAGCACCTGAATGGGACCAGAAAGGCAATCCCATTCAGGTGCTGAATTGTTTCATTTCATGTCTTTTCACAGCACTTAAATTTATTATTTAAGTATCACAGTGATGTAAGATCATAAAACTACCAGGAACATTCCAAACCTCACCCCACATAGACTGAGATTTTATACAACATTTTTACGAAAAGACTCCAAAATTATGACATCAATGTAGGAGGGGATAGTTCCCAAAGCACAAAATCATCAAAATCAAGACAATTTAATCCCCACTGTTGCCCAAAATTAATACCCCATGGACAGCAAACCTAATAATGTGACATCCTAACTCCATCAACCACCCACAATCCTGATTCCCGTTTCAAGATTTTAGCCAGTCTAAAAATCAATTCATGCAGAATCCGATATATGTGATACTGCAAAGAAAACCTTATTCAAATTATTAATAATTCTGCAGATGGAATGTGATGATAATCGTCACAAGATGGCATACTGATCATGATCATTTCCTATAATCTGAAATACAATCTCACCTTTATTTCTGATTGAGAATCCTGCAGTTTCAGCAATTTTACATTTTGATGCCTAACTTTTGTCATAATCTCCAAAATAGAAAAAAAATCTACATTAATATTTTATTTCTTACTTTTTTGAGATTTTTATTTAAATTTTTTTATAGACATTTGAAATTATTTATATATTTGAAAGCTTAATTTCTCCCTGGACTGGTATTTATCTAAAATATGAGAAAGATTAAAAAACGAGCGTCTTAGACATAAAACGTATTTGTGGTCATTTTATTATAAATTTGGCTAATTCGATGGCTGATGTGCATTTACATTATTAGGAAATGCATTCAGTGATTTTTGAAAGGCCCATCACTGATGCTATTAGTATTTCATTGTGTATTTAGTGATATGGATTTCTCTGTAAAGTACTCAGCATTTCTTCTAAGATCTTACGTATGAAAGGAAATTAAAAAAATACTGAAAGACCCTAAAGATATTCAACTCTCTTTGAAAATATTTCTGAAATACTTAATTATTAACTTTTTATCACTAGTTAAGTTCCACGTAGAACCATTAAAAAAAAACAAAACAAAAAAAAAAACGATTGCCAAGTGTAATGATTTAAAATATTTGTGAGTTGCCTAGCATGTAGTTTTGACATTTAGCTGTGAAATATTTGTAATGCTGTTCCAGCAGGCGAAGTTGTCTGCCATGAGGCAGATATGTCAGAATGTGGATTCGAATACTGCTACGGGATTTGGATGTTTCTTTCTCTCTTCAATGTTCGTTTCTCTTCATAGGAGACAGAAATCTGACTGTGACTTTAGGGTACCTCCTGGATATAATAGCCAATTGACAGTAAAGGAATAAAAATTCCCCATCGTAGAGTGACTATGGTCCACTATGACCAGTGGACCAAAAATGGATCCAGGGACACAACAGCAACAGATATTTGTAATTTGTTTTGCTGATAACTGAATAGCTTTTATATGCCACAATGAGACAGTCTATGCACACTCATAGCCAAAAAAATTAGTGCACCTAGAATGAATGATCTGGGAACAATGAAACTGTTTAGGTGCTGTCACAGGTAGTTGTGCTGCAATTGCCTTCTGAAAACTGCATCGTTCGACAGGGATCCAAGGATGTCCTTGTCCACTATCCAGAGACATACAGCGGCATCACTAGAAACACGTGACTATCTGTATGATTGCAAAGTGACTTGTGGCGGAGTGCACCAAACTTCAGTTAACTTTGATGACTGCAGTTTGGACGGAGCTAAAATTAGTGGGGGGTGCTGCTCCAGAAAAATTTTAGCCTTTGTTTTAAAATTGTGTGAAAGGAAACAAACATGTATAAAAAGAAATTTATCAAGTTTCTGAATAAATTTTCTTTTTATACATGTTTGTTTCCTTTCACACAATTTTAAAACAAAGGCTAAAATTTTCCTGGAGCACCCCCCCCCCCCCCGTAATTTTAGCTCCTTCCAAACTGCAGTCATCAAAGTTAACTGAAGTTTGGTGCACTCCGCCATTGCTGTCCCTTACACTGTCTGCCATTAACACCCACCATTGGCAGATTTGTTAGCAGTGGTATTGTGAGCGGGTGGCATGGATGGCTGTGAACTGGCAACGAATCATGCTTAGTGATGAATCCAGGTTTTGTTGGGACATTGATAACCACTGTACGTAGTGAGTATAGAGAAGCAGTGGGCAGCACACAAATCTGAACTTCATTATTGAGTGGCCCACCACCAGGGCTAATGGTGTGGGGAACCATTTCTACGATTTCAGTTTCTGGTGGTAGTGATCAGGGGAAGATTGATGGCGCAGAGGCAAGTTCAGGCGATTCTGTGACTTCATGTGCTTCCCTTCACATAGCAGCTACAGAGGTCCATTTTCCAATGATATAAAGTCCACCCTCCTATAGCACGGGTTTCCCTGGACTGTCTCTGTGCTGTCTACACCCTTTCTTGGGCCACCAGGTCTCCAGATTCATCACTCGTTGAACATGTATGGGACCAGCTGAGACAGAGCTTCGACCATCAACGGGTATTTGCAATCTGGAGAGGCAGTTGCAAACATCCTCCTGTGGAGGAATTTCCTAAGGATAGCATTAGATGTTTCTATGACTATACCAAGCCTTATTGCTATAGGTATCCATGCTAGGGGTGGTATGGAGCAGTACTAAAGGGACTATTGACCTGTAGTGTTTTGCCAAATAAATGACCCATTTGCTCTGATACTGTAATAAGTTTAATTGCATCATCATTCTCATTGCCTATGCCAAGTATCATTCCATTTCGACTGCTGCTTCTGAGTGCACAAATTTTATGGCAGTGAGTGTTTATAGAATAAGAAATACCGAAGGATAGTAACTGGGAATTGACTGAACAAGCATCTCAACATTAGGTGCCAGATTTCAGTTGCAGTCTTTTAGTTATGAAGTAAGAAGCCAAAGATCCTAGCAGAAGAAACTTATTAACCTTTACTAATTCTATTTCCATTTGCAATTGCCACTGTTTGTACTATTAAAAGAGAAATTTAAGAATATTTTGTATAATTCTATAAATAATGATTTGCTCTGATAAAAATCTTAATTTTTCTGAAAAGTAACTTTTTGTACATTCATAATGATAGAATGAAGGACATTAATAAAGATTAGGTGCTCTCTTAACACTCGTGTTTTCAATCTGTAATTTCAGTACAAACCTAAACTGGGGTTCATATTGGTGGTTTGATGCTTTGAAAATTGTAATGTAAATAGTATATTTTATCATAGGTATAATACTCAATTTCAGTATAACAAATAATACTTTAGCATTCATTATTTTTTACTATAATCTCTCTCTCATACAATCATATCTCTCATCAATCTCATCTCTCTATATTGTTTTTTTATATGCAACTAATCTCCATTCTCACTATTATATCAATCTTCATCACTGTTTCATCATCACGTTTTGAAAATTTTCCTTCAATTTGGAAAAAGTGAAAATCTTATTTAAAGATGGCTGAAGACTACTATTGTTGCTACATTAACAACGGTACTTACTTTTTATTTTCTGAGTGTCATTCATTTGAAATTTACAGATTTCTAGAAACTTGAATTCGGCTTCTTTATCTAAAGTCTTCAAATAGAAACAAGTTGAAGAGCCAGTTTAACCATTAGGTCACTCTCTGAGATCCCAAAATTCAGTAGAAGTAAAATTGAATTAATGAATGCTAAATTTGGCAATTTCAGTGTCTGGAATTTCTTGACAAAATATTCAGAGGAGGCAGTCTATAACCTTAAGTGCGATGCTGACCATTACAATAGTCAAAACAAAAGGTGACCAACCGTCCTCCTTTTTGAAGCTCTGTCCTCCCTTGAGAAGTGTCCTCCTTTTGTAAATTCTGTCCTCCTTTTTGATGTTTGAAGAGTAATATGTCCTCCTTTTTGATATGTGAAGTTTAAAACCTTTTTTTTTTTTTTTGGTTGAATAGATAGATTTATGGCCGTGTGCACCAAGCTTCAATTAACTTTGATGGCTGCATTTTGGACGTAGCTAAAATTAGTGTGTGTGTGTGTCTGGGGGGGTGATGCCCAAGAAAGCCTTTGTTTTAAAATTGTGTGAAAGGAAACAAACATGTATAAAAAGAAAGCTTATTCAGAAACTTTTTATACGTTTGTTTCCTTTCACACAATTTTAAAACAAAGGCTAAAATTTTTCTGGAGCAGCACCCCCCACTAATTATAGCTACGTCCACAATGCAGCCATCAAATTTAATCGAAGTTTGGTGCACTCGGCCTTTAGAGGTTTTTTTTTTGGTTGAACAGATAGGTTTATACCCCTTCATTTTAGAAAAAATGGTCACCTTATTATTCTCTACATTTTTTTTTTTTATCTCTAAATGTATTTCACTGTCATTCATTGCTACTAAATATTGAGAAGGATATTTGCCAGAAAGTTCGGATTTTTTTTGTTGAACAGATCGGTTTAGAGGGTTTTTTTTTTTTCTGGTTGAACAGATAGGTTTATATCCCTGATAACATTTTTTTTTCTTCAAATTATTTGCGTCCTCCTTTTCATTTTAGAAAAAAATGGTCACCTTACAAAACAGTCTGTTTCGTTGCATGTGTCGTATATTGGCAAAAAGGAAACCGAAACTTGATTGGTTCAATGGAATTACGCTAGATGGCGCCTTATTCCAAAGTAAAGACGCTGGTTCCTGAAGATTACTGTTCGCACGTGTGTATTATTTAGGGTATAAATATAACTTTTCTGCTTTCGATTTTTAAGTTTTTGTGATCTATATATAACGGATCTTATGGTTTTTACGAGAATTCCTTAAATTTGGAAAAACAGGTTCCTGAGTTTGAAATCTAGTGAATTACAGTATTATCGCTGTGTAACGAAAAATTATTAGATTTTTAAGACAAGTTTCATTTAAAAGTACTTTAAATTTGCTTCGAGGTTGCCTAGAAATGCATTTGACAGCTAATATTTCCAGTATCAAGTTTAAGTTTTTATCCATAAAGATTTTACTGTGTGTTGAAATCAGTAGGTATATTCATATATATTGAAGATAATCTTAAGTGGACAACAGTAATATCCATGAAAGATATCTTACAATTGCAAAACAATACATTTTTACTATTTAATTTAATTTGAAGGAAATTTTAATTCAATATTTAATTTAATCTTCTGCCATTTGATTTTATTAAGTTTCCTGCTCATATTATTGTATATTTTACTGTTTATTCTCATTACGTCAATATATGTGTCTTCTTCCAAAGCTTTATGTATACATTTATTGATGCAAAATTCTTGTTTTTGTAATTTGAAAATTTTCTTTTCACATTCCTTGATCTGGTTACCTACAATTTCCCATTTAATATCTTCTATGGCAGCGTTTCCCAACTGGTGGGTCGCGACTTGATCCTAAAACTATCGAAAACCATCGAATAAACCAACAGTAAAATCGAAAATCGATCATATATAAGGAAGGGATATGATACAAATATGGTTTATTCTATATTCTTCTATTTCTATATACAAGGAGTTATTCCGATAAGGAAAGGTGGATCGCCAGCTGAAAAAGGTTGAAGAATACCATGTTTTCTAGCTAAGCATAAGAAATTTTTATTGGCTTCCCATTTCGCAATTTCTTTAATATAGTTTTGATGTTATTATACTGCATTTCAAATTACAAAACAAGAATTTTGCATCAATAAATGTATACATAAAGCTTTGGAAGAAGACACGTATTTTGATGTAATGAGAATAAACAGTAAAATATACAATAATATGAGCAGGACACTTAATAAAATCAAATGGCAGAAGATTAAAAAACGATGGGACTCGAAAATAGAAGATCAATACAATATTTAATTTATTTGCTATGCGTGACATTTCAGTTTCCTCTTGTAAGATCACACAAGATCTTTACTCTTATTGTTATCTGGTATATTTTAAAAATAAAATGAAAACTGCTGCACTAGGCAGCAAAATTTCTGGAGCCAATGACTAATCATTCGAAAAAATTAAATTGCCAAATATTCTTTTCCTGTTTATTTTTGGTGGGCTGTTCAAATCAGATAGCATAAAGACAGAAGAATTAACTTTTCTACATTGCCTAAAAAACAGAGCGTGTGAATGTAGTAAAACACACACACACACACACACACAAATGAAAACAGAATGTTTCTTATAAAGTCTTTAATGTCTATCTTAGAGATTCTTTTTTAAAGTTTTTGAAACTTTCATCAAAACATTTTCATTAAATTTTTAGGTTTTTTTGGTTTTGTTTCCTTCTGTTTGTTTTAGAGGCCTTTGATTATTTATACTTTTAAATAGTAATTCTTCTGTGAGAAACTTTTTTCAACCAATGTATAATCTATTATCTATTTTATGAAGTGGTAAGGCACTTGACTGCGAGCTGTGAGAGCCTGGTTTGATCCTTGGCAGAGATCAGCGATTTTCTTCCTGTTGATTTCTCCTCAACGATGGTCCTATGAACAAGGTTTCTTTCCCAGGGATTAAAAGTGGACAGACATCAGGTTACATCTCAACTTAGTCCCATTGGTCACAAAACATCAAGAGCCTTACCTCCCTTGACCTCAAGGATCACATTGGCCTGTAGTGAGATTGTAACTTAATTTTTGAGATTCTATTTATTTATTTATATGATGATATGTTAAAGCAGATTTTGAGAGACAAGACAATCACAAAGAATATAGTGAAAGAAGAAAATATGCAAATTGTTTTGAAGAACTTAGTAAATATCCATTAAATGACATCATTTTTTTTTTTATCTGACAATAAGCTGCTTAAAAAATGTTAAAATATACAGAAATAACCTTGCTTTGCAGGTCTAGAAAAGAGATGAAACATACATACATAATCGTTTACCAAAAAAAGAGCTACATATCTGGGAAAGCTGTAATCATTTTTAATTTCACATCTGTAATGTTGAGAAAGTTAGCATGGCTGTAAATGAATTTCAATAGAATTATTTGTTTTGGGCATTCATAAATCTAAAATTATCATAATTTAAAATCCTAAGGTCTATAATTTGCCTAATTTTCTGTAGAGCACTAAATACAAATAATAGCAGTTATAAAATTTGATTTCCATGAAATTCGTATGAATTGTTCTTTGACTTTTGAATACAAAAATGACTTGTACTAGACACACACAATTCATTTTTAGTTTTTTACACATACTATAATTTGCAAAAAATACTCTTTCTGAAAATCAGACTGTAAACCAGATATTGGGAACCTTTTGTCTTTGGAAGGTCCACATACTACTTAGTGGAGACTTCATTAGGCCACAAATAGATTATGGAAGGCATATATTTAGTATAAAGTAAAAACACAAATTTTCTACGAACGTATCTAGAATTAAAATGTGAGGGCATATACAAAAATGAGGTCGTTTAGTGAGAAATAAGTTTCAAGAGATGTTTTCAAGGAACATTATCAACTATCATTAAGCGAGAATATGCCAGTATCGATGTTGAAATATTTGGGCGATTTTATTTCAGTTGGTTTTGTGAATAGTCTCAAGAAATTTTTCAATTTTCAGCTCTGACTATTAGCAAATTGTGAATATTCAATTTATTTATAATATAATCCTGTACTTTTCTTCTTCTAAGTTTCTACTAAAATCACATCTGAATTTGAAATTGCATGCGAAAAGCTGTACCAAGTATCATAAAAGGCCTCAGGTTCCCCCTCTGCTGTAAATTATACATTTGATTTTAGAAGGCTCTAATACCAACTTATTTTTAATATTTGGACTTCTGTAGTCTGGACCTTCATAATTTTGGAGTAAATAAAGACATACAATGTGTACATGATATATGTATAAATACAGCTAAACAACACAAGAATCTATGAATAAATTCCAACTTACAAATGAAATTTTGGAATTATGTTCTGAGACTAAAAATAAGTTTCTAAACTTCAGGAATCTGAAATTTATAAATTAAATTATATAATAAAAGATCCTGATCTTAAATTCCACATTCTCTGTATTAAATCCTTTCTAATTTTATACCTTAAACTTTTACAGATATTTACGTGAATTATAATGTCAATTTATTTGTAATCTTGTTTCCATGAGTGAACATTTCCATTATTTTAATTAATAGGTTTTATAGATTTTTAAATAAATACAACTTTTCTTAAATGATTAAAACAGTAATCAAGTTTTTTTAAAATTTGAAAGCATTTTTTGCCATTGTTAGTTGCCAATTCATTTATATGTTTTTTTTTTGTTTAGGTGTTATTTTCAGCGACTTAATTGTTAATAGTTACAGTTGAATGAAATATGAAATTAGGTGTTGAAGTTATAATAGAAGACCTCAGTTCTCATCCCCATTGCGAGCATGGTATGGTACATTAGATTTCAGTAATATTCTTTATATATTTATTTAAGTAGTAATTATAATAGTGCCTTCCTGATAGGATTTTTTAATATTTTTGGTTTCATTGGAAGAGGTATTTTAAATATAAACAACAAAATACTCTGGAACGAGAAAAACAGATTTTCTAATTTAAATTATTTTTAACTTGTGCGGGTTGAAAGAATTTTTTAAAACTTGGACAACATTAAAAACTTTAGCACACATAATAAAATTCATAAATGATGAGTCATCTAAAAGTTAAAAAAGATAATATAAGATATTAATATATATTAAAATATTAATAAATATAAAATATAATAGCTATAAAAAATCTTTTTTTATCATTTTTAACTTTTAGATGACTCATTATTTATGAATTTTATTATGTGTGCTAAAGTTTTTAATGTTGTCCATGTTTGTTTTTTTTTAAAAAAAAAAAGATTTTCCAATTGATAGTATAAAACAAGATGTTTAGTAACATTAAAATTCGTAAATATTCGTGACAGTTTCGAACTTTGAGTGTTCTTCATCAGACTGGTAAAGTTTACATCTGTTTGGAAATATAAGCAATTTTGTAAGAATGAGAGTCGGTAAAGGGACTAATGCAAATTCGGGAAGGACATTTTTATTTCCTTTATTGGGTGGGAATATTTCGGGCTGACTTTGGGCTGTATTGGGGGAGGAGATATATTTAAGAGGGAAAGTGAAAGTTGACCTGCATTAAGAGACTTATATTATACCAATATAGCCCGAAGTCTACCTTTAGTCCCAAAATCTTCCCACCCAATGAAATAAATGAAATCTCCCTCCTGCATTTGTATTGGTCCCTTTATCTACTCATTTTTTCAAAATTACTTCTATTTCCAAAATAGATGTAAACTTTATCCAGTCTGATAAAGAACAGTCAATATTCAAAACTGTCACAAATATGTATAATTTTAATGTTACTAAAGTGTGTTACCTTGTTTTATACTATAGCTATTAATCACACAGTAAATAAAGATTTTATTCCAATTGATATCTTATTTAAATATTATAAGATATACTTTTGCCATTTATTAATAAACAGAATATACCTCCTCAAACTCCGTCAATTTTTAAATTCCCTACAACGATATTTCGTAGAAGCTGTCGTTCTGCTTTTTCAAGTTTCGCAAATTAAAATAACAATAATATATATATTAATAACAATATCAACAATGTATCCACATTGAAGCTATTTTAATGTAACTTGATATTTAATCTCTCTTCAAGAACACTTGGTCCAAAATAGTTTCAAGAATGCTGTACAATGGAAATTTCATGCCAGATTGTTTGATATACAATATTCTGTTACATCCGAGTTATGAATATACAATTCTAAACTTAAGATCTATTCTGGGATATCCTAGAGTTTTATCCTTAAGACTTCTTACAATTTTGAGTTTATATAGTTTCACAATTAGTTTAATTCACACTTTGTTCTTATTGTGCATCATCAGTGCAATTTTTTTAAAATATTCTTTCCAAATTAATAGCATTGGCAAAAGTTCAAAGTAAATTATTGATTTTATTTATTTAATTATTACTCCTTCCGTCTGAAAATAAGAGTCCCATTTCACACAAAAATTTGTCTGAAAATAAAGAGTCCCATTTTAATTTAACGCTGTTATTCGAGACTATGGATCAATGTTAGGAATTGAAGGACATTAAAAACAACAAAAACAAACAAAATGAAAGTTTTACTCAGCATTGCAAACAACCTAAAGTTTTTATTACATAATCATGAGTTAGCAGTGGCCTTGATGAATGTTTTTAAAGCATAACAATTCAAACTGCGCATTTGAATTATTAATAAATAATAATGGATGCGTTGTTATTGCATAAATATATGTTTATCAAAGAAGACTTGATCCGTTTTTTTTCTATTTTTCTACTGCTAATAATAAATAAATAAATAAATAAATAAATAAAAATAAAATAAAAAAACAAGAATTTTTGAAATGGGACTCTTTATTTTCGGTCGGAGGGAGGATTGTTTTTTTATTTCTGTTTTTTTTTTTTTTTAAGAAAGTTCTTTTGATATTTAATCTTATTCTTTAGGTCCTACTTTGCTGTTTGAAAGATACACTGCTGGAACAAAAAACGGTCGGCAGTTTTTTGCTTGCTCAGCATGCCGCGATCGGAAAGATTGTCAGTTTTTCTGTTGGGCAGATGACGTACATCATTTGAAGAAAAGAGAAGAAATTATAATTAATAAGAAGTCATTAAATAAACAAGTTTCCTGCAGGTAGGATTGACGTACTGCTATCTTATTAGACTTTATTTAGTCTTTATCGAGTGGTGTTATCCCATATGCCTTCCAATTATTATAAAGCCTCAATGAACAAAAATGTTAATTTGAATTAGTAAAGAATTGAATGACAGATGCATTTGTGAATAGAATCAAAGATGCATGACTTTTTTTTTCTTTTTCTGTTTAAACAGCTACTTAAATTTATTGCAATCTATTAAATAATTGTTCCATTTTTTTTCTCTTTACTTGTGAATTATTTTTAATGCAAAAATTTGAAATTGCGAATTTTCTGAAAAGTTTATGTCAAAAATTTATATTTTTTTCTTCATTGTATGTGATGCTTACTATTGTTGTTTGCTCGTAGATTGGACCAGTTCAGAAATTTGTCTGAAGAAAAGAGAAAATTTTGTAAAAAGTGCCAGTGTTTGCTGTTTCCTGAAGATTGGAAGAAGCATACTTCACATGGAGATTTACTTTCAGTTTCGGATGAAAATCTGAAATACCCATCTTATTTTCTGGAGCCATTAGAAAATAGCAAGAAGGAAGCAGTATGTTGTTATAATCTTTCATTGTAAATATAAATATATTTCTGAATTCTTAGTCTGTCTAATGTAGTTTTTTTCTATGTAAACTATATTTTTCAATTTTTTTTTGAATAATAGACTACCAAAAAAACCAACAAAAAAACAATGCTTAAATTTGTGTAATTGAATCTTATTTCTGTTTCATGTATTGTTTGAAAGAAAACTTAATATTGTGTGTAAAATTATAATTATCAAACTTTTTAAAAATAGAACTTAGCTATAAATGGAATAATAATAATTTAAATAATTTTATAAAGATAACTATGCTGTTCCGGCATAACCTAGCGGTCTGCGACGAGGCAGATGTCGGAACCTGTGTTTGAATCCCAGTGTCGGCATGGATGTAACTTTTTCCTTCTATGTTTCGTTCGTTCCTGTGGGTATAACGTGAACTGCCTCCTATGGTATATCCTGGGCAATGATTATTGGGCTAAATTCTCACAATTTTGCCAATGGCAAAAAGAACCAAGAGCCCAGGCGTTGAAAAAAAAAAAAAAAAAGAAAGAAATATAGATAGATAAGCTAATGAACTTTCTAACCAAAAAAAAAAGTCTAAATCTTAGATTTTTAAAATTTTCAGATTCTGCCCCTTCCACCTTGGTATGATATATATGCTGTCCGACCACTTTATTAGGTACACCTCTGTTGTGCGCACAAATAGTATGGGCAGTGGGGGCAGTATTATGGTGTGGGGGATGTTTTCCTGGCACACATTGCATCCATTGATACCTCTGGAGGCACATCAGGATGCTAGAGCGTACCTAAACATTGTGGCTGACCAAGTGCAACCGTACATGTTGATAGTTTATCCTCGTGCAGATGGCTACTTCCAGCAGGATAATGTGCTGGTGCACAAAGCCCGCGTAACTTTGGGATGATTTGAGGAATACGACGATGATTTTTCCTTGCTGCAGTGACCCGCTCAGTCCCCGGATCTCAGCCTGATTGAAAATTTGTGGGATGAGCTGGAATGGGCTGTTTGCTCCAGGCCTACACCTCCATCAAATCTTCAGGAACTGCATGACACACTCATGTCTGCATGGCACACAATATCTCAACAACCTTTTCAGCATCTTGTGGAATCCATGCCTCGACGAATTCAGGCTGTTTTAAGGACTAAAGCAGGCCCAACACGCTACTAGGTAGGTGTACCTAATAAAGTGGACAGATTGTGTGTATATTCATATCAGTGAGCTTCTTGCATATTTCTTGTGCAAATTTAGATCAAACTACTCAGTAGAAATTAAGTAATAACATCCCATTACTTTTAGTAACACCATTAATTTACTGAGCATTCTGAAGTTAGATCATTCGACTTGAACATTTTTCTTTTTTGTTTGTCTGTCTATACAAACACATTATGCTAAGAACAGTTGGATGGAGTTTCCTTAAAATTTGTTAATTTTCTTATTTTATGATTCAACTTAATATATAAACATGATTAATTTGGTCTCAATCCCCGACCTCTATTCCCATCCCTTATATTTGCTCAATTATGGTACAATTTAAAATCTATTGTGATTTCCATTCCCCTCTCATTTTAAAATAATCCCCCTCATTGCTGCATGTTCAATTCCTACATGTCTGAGTGATTTCCTTAGTATTTATAGTTATTTTTAAGGTTCAAACTAAACATCAGAAACAGAAGAATCTTATTTGTCAGCTCAGATGGAAAACCACTATGCCATGGAATGATGATTAAAACACTGGGGAAGCACAATATCTTCCATTAATCAACATTTTGCTTAAAACCTGATCTGCTTTTGGGAATTTGTGCTCACTCTCACAGTTATATAGCTTTTATTTCTTAAATGTAAGATAATAACATCTAGAGACATATCAATGTGTATCAAAAATTTGAAATCATAATAAAAGTAGTATCTTGCTTATATTTTAAAAAAAAATTTTTCTTATAAAAAAAACTACAGAAATTCCATCTTTTTAAAATTAGAAGTCCTACTAAAGAAGAAGAGTTTCTGAGATTTTTAACACACGTAATGGAGGTGAATTAGATTGTGTCTTGTTTCAGGAATCGTCCTCAAGTCTGGCTTCACTCACTTCAATTCCCAAAGTGGGATACAAAGGCCTCATCTCTTCATTTCTGTATGTGGGCTAGATCCCAAAAAGTCTGAATTTTCAGTAAATACACCCACAGTAACACCAAGATTACCATTAGAAAGTCCTAATTTTTAATATTTTTTATTTCTTTTTTAGCAATATTTATTCTCAAAGACGACAGTACAGTATTTATGTCACTCAATAAAGCAGATGGGTTTCACTCATGTTTTGTGTGTAGGCTGTCCCAGGTGAGTAAAATGAAACGGAATGCTTACTGTTATTATTTGAAATGTACATATTCCTATCCCTCCCCCCAAAAGAAAAATTCTGAACCCCCTGTAAGTAATATTTCATTCTCAGAGAAGAGATTTCCTTTGATATTCTGTTTGTAGAATAGGATGTATTTTTACAGCAATTCATATCACTGACTATAGGAAGAGAATTTTCAAAACATTATTAATCAGTTCCAGAAGATGCCAAGCCATAAAGAAGAGGTTGACAGGATGGCTAGCAGGGAGTAGTTGACCAGATCCTCTTGATGCTATCACCCACCAAGAGAGTGGAATAATCCATGTAAAGGCTATTATGACAGCTGCACTAAGTGATGTAATGAGGAGGAAAGCTTGGAAATTCTGCCCCATCACTTCTAAAGTATGTTAATAAAGTGTACATTTTGTAAGGCAACAATTTCAAAACACATTTTTGCCTTGGCAAGAATTCATCTTTTATCGTAAACTTGGGTGCCTTCGCCTTGTCTCAGCGCCTATGTAATTGAGATCGGAAGCATAGTTTCCAGACAATAGGCGTGACCGAGAAGTTAGGGTCTTGCCTATGGCATTCCAGCTGCAAAACTTCATATGCTTTGCGAGTTGCCAGTGTTGTCAGTGGATTCCGTGATATCTGGAAAATTTCAATTTGAGATACATTTTGAAAAGATTTACAGATTTATTCAATGGATATTAAAAGTATCCATTTCAGCATCAAATATTATTATGCTAGTTAAATTATGTTAAGATTCTACAGAAAGAACAAAAAAAGAAAAACCAACTACGGTTATTTGATGTTAATAAAGATAAAAATGAATTTATATTTATAAAATTGAAAAGCGAAGCTAGCTCAGAAGTCACAAACCACTGGTCTCTTTTTGCTTCCACTGCTTCCCTCCTTCAGAAGCAGGAGACGGAGGGCGACTTTTGTTACCAAAGGCAGTTGAAAGTTTCCTTCCCCATTTAAAAACAAAGGCCATGTGATCTAGGGAGTGAAGGAGACTTTTCTAGAAGCAAGATCACATACATTGAGATACAGCAAAGGCACTCAACCTTTACACTGGAAACTTATTGCTAAAGTCCATATATGCTAAGTCGGATACTCTGGTAGTTGGCAGGCAGGACATATAGTCTCAGTATTTTCTCAAATAGGGCTTGTAGTTCGTCTCAACCTGTGCTGAAATAATGAGCAGCCATCAGATGAACTAATTACAACATTCTTAAAAAAACTTCTATTATTGCCACTTTTTTCCAAATCTCATAAAACTGTCTCCTCTTGCTACCATTGGCTCAAAACTCTGCTGCTCCTAGTATCATCATATTATACAGTATTACTTTCTGCCATTTTCATGTAATTGTTTGTTAAATAATTATTACAAAGCATGTGCCTAAATCACCAACATCATTACATACAAATAAAATTTAAATTTCAGCATATTTGCAACTACCAAAATTTCTTTTGAAATTTTCAGTTAATTATGTACTTTTGTAATCTTTGAATGTAATAAACATCAAATTTTTGGTAAAGAGAATAAAGAATAATAATTATAAAGAATTCTACATAATAGTAAATATTCAATACTATTCTATAACTAATAGTAGTTGAATTATCTCTTTATATAATAAAAATTCTTATTTTTTTAAAGTTATATTTAGAAAATTATTTAGATTTATTGATTTATGAAATTAATAAATAGTTATCATTGTTGAAATAATTTTTTGTTTCCTTTTTGATAGGCTTCATGAAACTATAATTAACGAAGAACCTTCTTTATCATCCCTGTTATTAGACATTGATGTTCGTTATGTAAGTACTAATAATAGTATTATTAAAGCATAGTAATCTAAAATAATTTGTAAGATTTGAATTAGTAATTTTAACTTATGAAATTGTATCAAAAAGCTATTGTTTCCAGGATATTTTTGATGATGGCTCATTTCATTTATGTTAGAAATAAAAAAAAAAATCATTAAACATCAATTAAAACAACATTAAAAATACTTAAAAACAATTAAAAATTCATTAAAATAATTAAGTACATTAAATTGGAAAAGATAATAAAACATTGCAAAAAGTGACTGTTACTGGAATTGAAGTTTGAACTTGTATATAGGTGCCATGTGCTTTCACCACCAGGCCACTGAGGATTGCTTATATTCTTTTTTTCAAATTCTGATTTTTATTTATAACTTAAAACCTTTGATTAGCTGCTCCAGTGACTACTTGGGAAAAATAAATATTTGCTTTCATGTTTTTATTCTCAAATCTACAAGGGAAATTCAAAAAGTAAAGGCAATTCTATATTTCACAGCCACTATTATAGGTAGAAATAAACCGGATGTGTAGCACCACATGTGAGACAAATCTGATCATACACAGTGCAGAGCGCTAGCATTGTTTTCGTTCAAGCCATTGCCTTGTAAAGATGGATGCTCCACTCTTTGATTGCACCATTGAAGAACAGCGTTCTGTAATCAGATGTTTGTGGGCAAAGGGGTTAAACCTGCTGAAATTCATCGAAGAAATTAGTTTAGTATGGAAGGAGCTGTATGTCTCAAGAGAACATGTTATTGCTTCATGACAATGCACGTCTACATACAAGCAGTAAAACTGTAAACACCATTGCAGAGATCAAGTTTGAAATTCTTCCCCATACACCTTACAGCCTGGACCTTACTCCCAGCGATTATCACTTGCATGGACCACTCAAAGAAGCACTACGTGGCTGAAGATTTGTTAGTGATGAGGAGGTCAAGGAGGCAGTGCATGATTGATCAATGAGCAGCCAAAAAACTTTTTCTCTGAGGAATCCATTAGCTTCTGGACCACTATAAAAAGTGTGTTGCAGTAATGCGAGATTACTTTGGAAAAATAATATTAAATATTAAACGTATTTGTTAGGTGAGTAAAAATAAAATTGCCTTTACATTTTGAATGACCATCGTATATTTTTAATTATGCATGAACAAAATTGGTGAGGTTTCGATTGCGAGTTTCTCTTTTTAGCATTTCTGACACTTTATTTTTTATTATATTTTTTGCATAAATTTTGATAAGCTACAAGTTTCTATGCTTTTTTGTATCAATTGTCCTTGCTCTCTACAATTATACCATTACTTTACAAGAATGCTATTTCTGGATTAGTAAAAAAAGAAAAGCAGCATAATAGGCGATGTGAAATATTTTTTTATTGACATGAACATTTTTATAAATTATGATTGAGAAGTATAGGTTAACAAAAACGGTAAAGTGATAGACTTTACTACCTTTACAGTCTCCAAGATTACGGGATCTACAATCTATTATTTTCAGAAAATAAAGGGACCCATATTATTAGATGTAAGAAATCCCCACAAGTTCCAGTAGGTCACTGCAATAACATCATCAATAAAATTAATTTTAAATGATATAAATTACTTAGTTCTAACACTTAACATTTTCTTTATTTTTTACAATGATTGGAAAGATGATTATGTTGTTTTTTTTTTTTAATTTGCTTTTCTTTCTTTTTTCTTTTTTTTCAATAGAAACAGTTTTTTAATTCCTCACAGTTTTGTTATTACAATGTTTTTAATCATTATTTCTTCAATGAAGAGTACAAAGAAAATATGTATAAGTCTTTTTTACAAAGAAAAGAGAAAGAAAAATTAATAGTATTCCTTGATCCACCATTTGGTGGTTTAATTGAAACACTGTCTCATACTGTAAAACAGATTGAAGTCGATTGGAAAAATGACAAAGAAGGTAATGAAATTAAATTACTTATTTTAATTTTACACGTTTCATCTCTCATTTCTTTCTTCAATGTCAATCCTTAAAACAATTTTATTGTTTTTCTCTATCCTTCTCCCATTTGTTTTGTTCCTCAATCAGTTATATTTCCCAAAGAACTTTTATATCTTCTTTTTTCATGTAATGACCTTATATTTTTAGAAATGTTTATAATTTTATTTTTTCTTGTGTTTTCATATTTTGTGGGCAATAAGTTTGTGTATTACCATAAGTTGCCATATTTATATTTTGTGTAACTTTTCTACTCATTAAAGCTGCAGGTCTTCTTGAATAGACTATGAAATGAGTGTTATGCAGGAGATAAGGCTCTGTGTTCACAGATAAAGTAGATGTTGTATGACAAGTCTGATACGTATCGCAATTGAGTACAGGACCACAGTTGTTCATTGCTATTTAGTGTAATATTGTATGAATGATTTAAATTCATTCTTACAATTTACTTTCCTCCTAAAAAGAATTCCAAAAGTTATTCTGTATCATCTTACCAATTTTTTGTTGTTGATGAAAGAATATTCCAAAAAAAGAAATCAGATAAAGCAGAAAACTAATAAAATGTGTGTCTTCAATGAAATTTAATTTGTTTAACATGTTTTAACATTTAATAAAAGATAGACAAATTCTAAATGTGAATGACTGTTCAGTTGTGTTCAGATCCTCAACTATTGCAGGACAGTTGTTGTATTACAATTGTATCACTCTCAGTTGGGACTGTCTTGAGGTTTGAAAAAGGTTTAGTAAAGTCTCTTCTAACATCCTTAGAACATCTTCTAACAAAGATTTCATCATTACTTAAATTGCATTTTCTTTTAGAGATTTTCTACAACATTTATGTTTACGATATTTTAACCAAAATGGTATTGATTTTTTATTTTGTAGGAAATAATGAATTGGATTTATTCTGGATATTTCCCTATTTCATGGAAGAACGTCTAAGAGCTTCTCTTCCTTCCCTTAAAATGATGGATTACCACGTAAGTATATAAATGTCAACTTATGAAGTTTTGAAATTGACTTAATTGCAGACTTATTAAAGATGTAATGAAAAAGAAAATCAAATAAAAAATGAGGCAAATAGATATAATGAAAATGAATGGTTTTCTTTTTTGTGTTTTAAAAGGAAAACTGAAATGTGGGTGAAGTACAAGCATACCTTGCACTTACGACATGTTAGGTTTCAGATCACTGTTATAACTGGAAGACTGCATGCTAGACTATGTTTTCTTTTCCCTCTAATTTCCATGTAACAGACTTAATCTTTTCCAAGATTAGCATTGAAAACTGATGACATAAGATACTTGTTAACCAACAAGTTGTTAGAATAAACTATAATATTTTGTTATAATAATTCAGAGAAATTGTATGAAATTTGTAAGAAAAATTATTCTAAATTCTGTTTTTCTATTGTTTTGTTTCCTCTCTCCCTCTTCTTCTCCCTATTTCATTATATCAATAGAATTTCAATTTATTAATACATTGTATGAAAATTAAAAATTATTGTTAATTGTCATTATAATTGTGAAACACAAGTTTAAGACATAAATTGACAAAAGTCACTGTCATAGGTTAAGGAAAAAAATCTTACAAATAGTCATATCCCGGACTTATGGCAGGTTAGGATCTGAAGCATGTCTGTAAGTCAGAGCAATGTATTTTTTTTCCACATATCGTGTACATAATGCACTGTGATTGTCCTATGCATACATAACTGCATAATAAGACAATGAGATGCCAATGTGTGCCACAACCTTGCAACTTTTGCCTTAAATTTTATGAGCTATATTACTACATTTAGTTTCTAATTTAATAACAAGAAAACACTAAAATAAAAGTTATAAAAACTTTAATATCAGTTTAATCACAAAGAGATGCAAAGCAGACCATCTTTGAAAACAATCTGATGAAATATATGTAAGAGTATTAATATGCTGCGCAGATGGCAGCGTATGCAAAGTGTAAGGAAGTCTCATGTATGACTGTAATAAAGATTAAATCAATTGAACAAAATAAAGTAGCAAGCCTAAATTCAAATTAATTGTTCCTATCAGGGCTTAAATTGTAAAATTAACTTCCATATTCATCAATCAAAACTCTGTGACAAAACAAAAACAAAGAACCATGAGCGAAGCGTCCAATTTGAATGAAACTTTGTAAGTGCTAATAGAATGAAGAGAATTGGAGTTGATTCATATTTCCCAGTGAAAAACACATTTCTTTTTATTGGATAATGGCATTATCTTGTTACGTTATTACTACTGTGTTGAGCTTCCTGTAGCTGCTTTGCATGTTACGTGGCGTGGCATGGAGTGAAACTAAGTCCTGATGTGGCCGCGCGATTGGCGATGTCGCTAAGACACTGGCCTCTCACCTCTGAATCTCGGGTTCGGTTCTCATGTGGGTTTCATTGATGGTGCGATCCACGCTGGGCAGGTTTTCCCGGGGTTCTCCTGTTTCCCCTGCATTTCTCACACCATCCTTTCTCAGTCTTTCTCTCCGTCTGTCCTTCTTTCCGTGGGATAGTACAAAAGATCTTTCAGGTCGACGTGCTCGGCAGTCATGCCACCCACTTTCAATTCATCTAATCTAATCTAAGTCCTGATGTTGTCTTCTGGTAGATCATGCCAAGCTTGCTGCAACTACTCCTCTAAATGCCAGATGTTCGATGATGGATTTGCTTTGATATGCTAGCCTGTCCCAGACATGCTGGATAAAGCCTGAGAAAAAAGCTAGCCAAGGAAGGATTTGAAATGCTTGGAGGCACTGCTTGGAAACACATGCAATGCTTGGAGGCACTGCTTGGAAACGTATGCAATGTGTGGAGATGCATTATCCTGTTGGAAAATTGCTCTTGGCAGGTATGACTCAAAGGGCAAAATAAAGGGTTTCAGGTTTTTCTGATGTATCTTTTGAAGCTTCTCGAATCACTACTGACAAAGAACTACTGAGAGAAATACTATGATAAGCAGTGCCTCTTGACAATATTGCCAGGATTTCAGCACTGCCAGTTCCTCCTCCATATGCAAATGTGATGATCATCTGCTGCAAGGGAGAAGCAGGACTCATCAATAACAACAATATGAGACCATTTGAGAGGGGGCCATGTCTCTCGGGCAGGACACCACTTCACACAGACCTCCCAGTGCTGGATGGTTACAGGCACTCCTCATAAGGGGCAATGGGAATGAAGCCCAGTGTCTGCAATTCATCTAGCAATGGTGTGATTAGATACCGGTACTGTATACTGGATGCCACTTCTATCTGGATGATGGAAAGTGAAGCTGACGAACATCTAGGGCTTCGCTCACAACAAACCGATTGTCCCTAGCAACGATACTGTTGGCCGACCAGAGCCTTGGTAACATAAATGAGTGCCTTTATGCAACCATTGATTACAGCACCCACTCAATGATCCAGATGGTGATTGATTCGCCTGCATGACCAGCCAGCTTCTGGCAATTCCATGATGTTGTCCCTCTCGGAGTCCAGCAATTGCTTGCAGGGGCTTTAACCTATTCACTTCCGGGTTTTTCCCGTTGATGGGGTGCTCTGCATTCCAAGTTTTTTAAGCAAGTTAAGCCTAACCTTTCGGAAGTCTTTTGTTAGTTAATTTCAACTGTTTTTCACCCCGAAATGATTACTTGCTTATATAGTTTATATATATATGAAAATATTAACGATCAGTTTAAACTTAGTTTGACAGTATTATAATTTTTGAAGAAATTATGGCAAAGATTAAAATTGATAACAATGTTTTAGTTTTTAGTGATAATAATAAAAAAAAAAAAAAATTTCAAATCATCTTGGAATAAAAGCTCTTAAACATAAGAAAATAAATTACAATTCACTAAAATTCAAGCCTTTTATTTTTCAGAGACATTTTTAAATAGATTCACAAGCCTGCTTTAAGTTCACTAGCTTTAAAATTTGTGATTTTAAAATACAGTGCAACTTGGATAATTCGAACGTCTTTAATTCGAAATCGTGGTTAATTCGAAGATCTCTCTTGGTCCCTTGAATTTCTTATTAAATCAATGTTAAAAAATCGTGGATAATTCGAAGTTGAACTTCCTTAATTCGAAGTTTTTTATAAAAAATTTCGAATCATAACGACTTTCGGTGTTTCATCGTTAAGAAAATCGAGACGTGACAACTGAAATCCCCTTCCTGCCACCGTTCGACATGTGACGCTTCAGACGCCATTCGAGCTTCCTGCTGTCAGTGTTACCATGTCTTTCAGTAAACCACGCACGTACAAGAATTTAACGTTCGCTGAAAAGGTCGCCGTCATTCGCGAGGTGGAAAAGGGTGTGAAGAAGAAATGCCAAATCGCCAGGTTACGGGATAGCGCCGAATTTTGTCGGTACATTGAAGGACAAACCAACGTTAAGTGAAGCTGTTTTCCGTTCTCTAAACGTGCTAGATGATTTTGCTAACCTTAAGCGACTGAATTCTACAAAACAATCAGACATTGCACAATTTCTTGAAAAACTATAATTTTCTGTATTGAATGCAATATGTACTGTAGCTTATGTAATGCAAATCTTATTTTGTTTACATACATATAGTGTTTAAGTCTTTCATACCATGATATTTCTGAATAAATATTTACTTATTGGCAGAATAATCTTTTCAAGCATTCAGTGGACCTGAAATTAAAGTTAAAAGATGTAACTTGTTTGATTCGAAATCTTGGATAATTCGAAGTTTTGTAGTGGTCCCTTCAGCTTCGAATTATCCAAGTTGCACTGTACTGCTCATATTTAGAGAACTAATTTGAAGCATCTTTTAGTGGTTAAAACAACTCATAATACAGTTGTCAACATCATTTTTCCAAGTAAACCAAAACAATTAGCATGATCTCTTAGAAAATATTTGTCACCTTACAAACACGAGTATACTCAGGAGTGGCACACAGTGGTCAAGGTCACTAGGCCGAGATAACTCAGGAGTGGCACGGAATGGGTTAAAGCATTACTGATGGTAATTTGATGCGAATGCAACAGTTCAACAAAGCAGAATTTATGTAGTAAGATTCTGAAGACCCTTACATGGATCACAAAGATGGGCACTTCCATGGAAGTGATGGTGGCATTTCTTGATAACTACATTTTCATATTTAATGGGAAAATAGTTGTAAATAAGGTTTCATTCAAATTGGTTGCATTCTTCATATACTTTGATTTTGTATCAGTGTGTATAATCAATGATTACATCGATTGATAATGCCAAATCCTTATTTTTTTTTAAATCACAAAAATAAAGACTCAGAATTTTCTGCATCATTCCTGTCTGCAGTTAGCTAAATAGCATGCAAACCAGATAATAACTATTTTATCACTTATTTATTGTAGAAAAAGAAGAAAAAATATAGTACCTAAGAAACAGGCTCTTATCTTTCATTTATACTGTAATTATGTATGATGGTGTATTTTGTTTATATTCATATATATTTCATAAAACACTGATGTAGTCTTTATTGTCAGTGTATATAATGTAATATTTATTTTTAGATTGACTACGATAATCATCCATTATTTACATCTAAAAAAGGAGGTAGAAAGCATGGCTCACCTGTCCGTGTATTTACAAATGTAAATCCCCTGGGGTTTCTTCCACCTAATGATGATTACAGGTAAATATCTCCTATTTACCTTTATAAAATGAACATGAATATTAAATATCCCTCATTAATGGTATGTAAAGATATACAGTCACTCTAGTTGGAAGGAATTGTTGATAAAAGAACAAGCATTTTACATCTATAATAAAAGTTGATACTAAGTAAATGACCTCAATCTTTTGTTTTATCCTCAGCCCCTGTTTGAAATACATTTTTATTTCATTTTATTTGTTAAACAGACTTTGTAAACCATGTGGAAGATATGTCCATATTAACAACAGACATTGTCCTATTTGTAAAGAATGCTGCTCAAAGGTAATTTCATGTTTTAAAGTACTTATTTACAACATGAAAAAAGGGAAATATTAGGAATGTATATATTGAATTCATGTCTTGAGTTAATATCAGTGGGAATCTAGGACAACGGTTTGGCCCTTGTTAGGGCTCATCAACCATTGACGATCAACTCCATCATAGCCTTTTTCACCTTTGATCGTCAATGGGTAAATCTGCCTGATGAGTCCTATCAAGGATGAAACAGTTGTCCCAAATTCTTGTTGATGATAACTCAAAGGGGTGAATGGAAAGTTGTGCATTCTCAGTATTTTCTTGTTTTTTTCATGTTTCAATTTGTGCATATTAAAAACCCACTACTATTTATAACATTTTCATTTTAATTAATAATGCAAGTTGAGATTTGATTCAGGTGGCCTTGTTATACTTCAGTATTTTTTTTTTTATGTAATTAAATTTTACTTTGCCTGAATAGATAAGGATTTAATTTTTTATATCCTTATGCATTTTTTTTAAATAAAATAAAGGGAAGAGAATTTTTTTTTTTTCTTTTAGGAAATTTATTATTTCTCTTCCCTCAATCAGATGTTTCAGAAAATTCAGTATTTATAAAATGAATTAAATATTTATAAAAAAAGAATCAATTAACAAAATAATAATCTTAAAATTCATAAATTTTACTTTGGCTTTAATTCTGTCTATGCTTTTGATTTTTCTTTATCTTCAGCAAAAATTCCAGTCTTTATATAAGGAAAAATAAACTTATTAAGCAAAACAATGAATATGTCATGAGCATTATTATAAAACTAAAAATGCATAGTTTTTTAAAACTGATGATTCAATAAATAATACATTCAAAGTATGGTTATCATCTTTTTATCCTGCTCTCCCTCCCCCCTCTTGTATTCTCAACATTGAAAACATCTAGAGCAGTGGTCGGCAACCTTTTGTAGTAAAAGGGCCAAATATGTTATGTGGGGATTACTGTGGGCCGCACTTGGGCCAAAAAGGAAAATCTTATTTTAACAACCAAAAAAAAAAAAGAAAAATCTTAATTTAACAACCAAAAAAAAAAAAAATCTTCCAACACGCCCCGCGAGCCGCACCAAAACGCTTCATGGGCCGCATGCAGCCCGCGGGCCGTGGGTTGCCGACCGCTGATCTAGAGTATAAGCAATTACTTCACCTTTATTGTGTGTCAATTTGAACTGGAATATTTTAAAATTAGAAATATCTTTACTAAAATATAGGGTGAGCCAAAAGTCCCTCCCCGTAAGAAAATATACCTATAAACAAACATTTATGTGATGTGCTGGCCGCGGAGTTCAAAGCAGGTCTGCACACGGTAGTGGAAGTTGCAGTAAACCCTTGCTAACAGGTGTGTGTCTCTATTAATCCAGGTGGAGGAATTGGTAATGTGCTGGAGAAGATGCACGAATTTTGACGGAGTTAACGAGGGATTTGACATATATCCAGAAGAAGTAGTTCATAGGATTCAAATCGGGCGATCATGGTGACCATTCATTGGCTCCCTGACATCTGTTAGGAAAGGTGTCATTCAGCCAGTGATGGACGGCTGTAGCATTTTGGGGGGGGGGGGGGCACTCCAGGTGGGGTATCCAAGACCAATCAAGTACAGGTTCGGGATCATGTGGTGGCCCAGCATAGTCAGCAAAGTGAAAAGGTCCAATAACAAATTTGCTCCAAAGGCCGCACCAGATCATGGCACTGCCGTCATCCAGTTAGGATTTTTCTTGGGCGTAGTAGTGACGATTAACCTGTCCGTTCACAGAGAATATTGCTTCATCACTTAACAGAACGTCTGCAGGAAATTCGCTGTCGTCCTCCAGACAATCTATAAACCAGTGGCATATTTCTGTTTGTCGGTCAGGATCGTCTTCAGTCAGCTGTTGCAAGTGCTTAAGTTTGTACAGTGATGGGAAGACCACCGCACCAGTTTTTGTGGGCTTGCCATCACTTTTGCTAACACAACTTCCCATACCTATCTAATATGGATGGCTGTCATGAGTGTGGTGTGTCGAGAACGCTTCCAGTGTTTTTGAACTTAGTCAACAACACACTCACCGTTTTGTGATTCAGTTTCGATCCAGGATGTCGCTTCCTAAACTCTTTCAGCCACTTGTTGCAACAACCATCCTTCCCTTCTGCACAGCATTATTAACTCCACTCGTTCCTACACACTTGGAGGATCATTAAGCTACGCCGATCTACAAAGAAAGAATAAGAACAAGATAATAAATCTCTATGGGGAGGGACTTTTGGCTCACCCTGTAGTGAACTGCATTATGTAAATCCTTTTGAAATTAAATGAAAATTCTTATGGCTTCATATTTTCATTTCTAATGATATAGAAACAGAAACTTTTCTTTTTTTATGGAGTTTGGATTAGAGGTTAACCTGATGAGACCCATGGATATATTTCAGGATTGCTTTGAAAATTATTGTATTTGAATGCCAGTTAAATTTATACAACTTTTGTGTTATTTTTATCAGTTAAAAGTTTTGATTAAATACCATTCATCATTTCCCTTTGATAACGGTTGGCATTGATGTCCATATACTTCTGACTAGTTGAAAGCATCTTTCTTGGAGGGATCCTTAGCTTTCATCACTTTCTTAACAGTGCCTTTGATTTAGAAAAAGCATTGGTTTAAATGTTCTCTTACATTGTAACAATGCTACTAGCTTTCATTTAGCTTTCATTTTCCTGACACTTGCATTTACAAATCACAAAAATTCAGCTATTGCTGAATCTTAAGAGTTGCATTTGCGGATTCCCCTCCTCCTTTTTCATTTCTGATTTGTTTTAAATATAACTACTGTAAAGCACCATAAACTTATGGGTAAAAAAGTATGAAATAATTGTCTTCAATTTTTTACTAATAATGACTTAGATAACATCAGATGGTTGACTGCATATCTTTACAGATTTTTCAATAAAGTAGTAATGTTGTTTCACATTTACCTTCTTTTTTTGTAATTCTTCCATTACATTATCTGAGCTGTTGAATATTAGATTCCTATAATTGAAGTGTGCGAACAGCCCAAGTAAATGTGAAAGTGGCTTATTATTCTATAGGCAGTACGGTTTTTTTACAATCACAAACTGGGGAAAAAAAAAGAAAAGAAAAGCGTAATTACTATTGAAAATCAAGCATT
>JAFIDM010072858.1:0-32787 GCA_023159025.1 Thereuonema tuberculata
TTACAGTTCTACGACCTCTTGAGTTGTCTGTCGTCAGGGCCTAAGCTCGAATGTTGGTGTCTGCACTCGACATCAGTCGGCAAATTTCTAACGTTAGATACCATTTCCAACTGTTGGTTTGAATGTAATTTTAAACTGATTTAGAAAAATTGTTTCCAAAATTGACTTTATAGAATTTATTGAGGAAAGTAAATGTATTTTAATTTCACCTGAAAACCATAACTTCATATTAAACAGCATCTTGAGATAGCTTCTTTTAAATTAGGCTGATAAAATTTAATAGTACTACAAATTGAGACACTTTAAATTCAGCTAATATATATTATTTAGGAATTTTCAGTTGAAAGCTCAGTTGAAATTTTTGTACTTTGAAACAGAAAAGGTATTTTAGAGATGTACATTATATAGTCTATTGTGTAATTTCCATTGTTGATAACTTACTTCCATTTGATTGGCTTTTTAATTTATACTGTATTTTCACTGAATTTTTTTTTAAGTTGTGGTTTTATTTAAAAAAAAAAAAAAAAAGTGTCATTTGAAAAAGTGAATTTTTTTCATCCTAAAGTAGCGCAGCTGACAAATGAAATAAAAGATAATCTGAAGCTGTTTGATAAGTAGGGTAGCTGGTGCATTGTTACTTATCATCACATTCTGCCATACCGTAGCATTTCCCGTTCATAGGTTTGGAGGCTTTTCAATTCAACCACAGCTTATGCAGTCAATTACGGATATATATACTTCTTTCAGTTGCCTTTTCTAAAAGCAGCAATGTCAGATATGCAGTTCATTTTTTGCTGTTTCCAAAATGTCTCGGATATGTTTTAGCATTTGGTTATTAGAGCAAAACTAACATAAATAGCTGTAGAAAGATAGCAGGATAGGACACAGGGATAGTTTTATTTCAAAGATTTTGGCATCAGCTGAACTCTTTTAAGCTATTAAGTGTTTTTATATTGTTTACTGTATTCATTAAATATACAAATCTAAGCCTCAATGAGTGTGTGAAAGCAACCCAATATTTCTGTCTGGTCTTTGAACCTTCATCAAGAGACATTTTTGAGTTATATTACGAAACTTACTTACTGTTGTTTGGGGAAATCTCTTGGGGTGAGAGGACTATGAAATGAACTACTTCAAATACTGACATTGCCCAACAATGAAAATCTCTAACATCTCCTGATGATGACTCAATGGACTGAGCTGAAATGCCTAATTAATTTCGCCCTCAGTAAAAAAATTTTTTACATTACTTGTATATTTAATTAATGTGACCTATTCCTTCTTCAGATCGAAGTTACGTTTCACTATATTTAATCATCCATCATGAAGATTACTTTGAAGACAATTTGTTTTTTAGTATAGCAGATATTACTGTAGTTCATTTCATTTTTGATAATCTTTGCTATTATTATTAACTGAATTAATTTAAATGTAAGCTATAGTGAGTTGCTAATCAAAAGAGTTTTTGCTGTATTTCTGAAACAGAATATTATCAGACTTAAGTGTCAAGATAATAAAAAAAATAAATAGAAAATTTGCACTTACGATGGTACTTCAGCTGATTTAATCATTTTATATTTAAATAAAAATAACTGAAAGTAAATTTTTTTGTTGGAGTATGTAATGAGCATTCTTAGCTTGTTTAACCTTTTCTTAAGATGATTATTTTTTTATTATTATTATTTTCCTAAAAGTAGGTTTTGGTTTTAAAATTCACATACTATATGACAGATTATGGTATAGTCCAATAGTGTAAATTTACATTTTTTTTTTTTTTTTTTTTTTTTTTATGGAAACAGTGACCCCTTCAAACTAAAGACAAAAAAAAAACAAAAAAAAAAAAACAAGAACAGATGCCTTATGAGTTTTGTACTGGCTGCGTTTCTACTGGTTTATTTATTTATTTATTATTTTTAATTATGCTCTTGTGGCCAAATATACCTTTTGACTTAGCCATAAAGCTGCCCAGAGTTTTGTATTCCATAGCTTTTTCTTATCTTTAGTTTGGAGGGATCACTGTTTTCATCTCAAATGCAATATTCTTCCCCTCAGTTCGCCTTTTGAGATGAGGAAAGCCCAACAAGCTCAAAACGGTCATCCCAGGGTCTCAACTTGACTCAAAAGGCATCCTAATTTACATTTTTTTTAAAAATTTTATGAAATAAACCTTTAATAAAACAATCTCAATTAAGGAAATAGTATAAAAAATTTTTTTATACTATTCAAGTACTAGTTATAATTGGGAAAAGTGAATATACTCAATAATTTGAAATCCCAATGTTTAAAAATTAAAAGGATCATCGACTAACAAAGTCACCATCAATAATTTAGTGGACCACCAATCCTTGATAGATAAAAAGAAAATAGATACCAACACATTCCTTGATCTTTTGGATTTTTTTCTTAACAACCAGTATTTTCTGTATCAAAAAGAAATCTACAAACTTCATAAAGGTGTATTTGTGGGTACAACTGCATCAGCAACCATTGCGGATTATGTAATGGATATCAATTTTTGGATTTGGCCAAACAGGATATAACCTCTTATTGTAGATATGCTGATGATATCTTTGCCATTACTAATAAAAATAAAATTCACACTTTAATTAAAGCTATTAATGCAATATATCATTCTATAAAATTTGAAATCGAAGAAGAAACGAACAACACTATTGCTTTTCTCAACTGCTTTGTTGTTAGAGATAAGCATAGCATCCACTTCACAATATACAGAAAACCGACACCTGCAAATAAAATTGTAGATTACAATTCTAATATTTCTAATCATTTAAAAGCTAATATTCTATTAAGTTATTTCCATGTATGGAAATAGTGTATGCCATCCCTTGTAACAATTGCAGCAAAAAAATACATAAATTTCACTATCCAATAAAAGAGTGAAACAGCACGAAGCAAACTATAAGAACAAAGATGAATTCAAATCCATTTTATATATTCACAATAAAGCCATTACCCCTAACTTCAAAGAAACTTATATAATAGACCAGGCTCCTAATACCATCTCCCTCACTTTAAGAGAATCATGGCATATTTCCAATTGCCGTTCAATCAATAGTGACCTTTCAAACAACATCATCAAACATTATATAAACCCATCCCACTCAGTACAAACCCACAGTTGAAAATAACCTTGACATAAGGTTGAAACGGCCTGCCCTTTTTTAATAATTGACATAAAATTACTATGGTAATTTTGAATGCTTTTAATTTTTAAACATTGGGATTTCAAATTATTGCGACTATTCAAGTACATTTGATATCTGTAATTTCTTTGATTGCAAGAATTAAAGTAGTTTGAAAATAAGTTCTGTAATAAGAAGATTGCTCAATAAACAGTCACTATACAGCTTTGAAACTTTAGAAACTCAATAATAACACTTGAGTTAGGGTAAGATATTCAAATACTTGAATCAAAAATATTATCTATGATTCATATTATTTATGTAAGCAACTGCTATGCCTAAAAAATGTTTCTTATTAGTGCCATTCTGTTCTTATCCAAAAAAGAATAAAACTTCACTTATTTTATTATTTAGTCGTAAAATGATGTTAATATTTGTGTAGATAATGATAAAGTAATGCAATTTACAACATCAAGCTTTATTGGTAGATGTGCTGCTTGTTTTAAGAAAATGTTTTTGAAATGTTTGTAAATCATGTTAAATTGATTTCGACAGCCTTGAGTTGTCTATTATTTGCCGTGGGATAAAATGAAGTGCTGTAACACTTTCAAGTAGTTCTCAATCGTGTAAAAAAAAAAAAAGTCGAAAAATGTCTTGTAATGAAATGCCCTAAATTGCCATTTTTTTACGAGTGTGAAAAGATCCTTTCTGTTGCTGCAATTATACTTTTTCATTCTCTCATCTTCAGACTGGGGATATTAAATAACAGAAAGATCTGTTGGCAATTTATTGAAGCAGGTAACTGGGACTATCTGTGGGCTGGTAACCGAGCGGGTAAGGGCACTTGGCTGCGGGTTGGAGGTGGCAGGGCGGGAGTTTTTCCATGCCATTCTCCTTCAAACACATCCTAGGGTCTACCCAGCCCTCTGTTGAATGGGTACCTGGTTTCTTTCCCGGGGGTTAAAGGCGGGCGGGCGTCAGGCTGACCTTCCGACCTCAACTTAGTCCCATTGATCACGGAACGCCGGGAGACTTACCTCCGACAACCCCAAGGGCCACATAGGCCCTGTAGTGGGACACTTTTAACTTAACTCTAACTGGGACTATCTTAAGTCTTCCCCCCAAACTCCCTTAGATACCATCAACATCAATTGATACCACCGATCACAATTGAAATAAGATTGACTACATTGAGAACTTTTCACACTAATAAACTTCATTTATATGCTAACTGTCAAAAAAAAAATGATTATAACATTCATCTTTTTATGTGTTGTAAAATTTCCTTTCTGAAGGTATCTGTTTTAGTCCAATGTTTGTTATGACTGTGTTTTAAAGTTCTTAAGTGATTGGGATTATTCATCCCAAGAAAATGAAAACTGTATTTAATTTTCATACAATGATCTCAGAACATCGTATTCATTCCAATTGTTGTTATATCTTCAAAGTTTCTTTGAATTTTTACATTATTTTTGGGAAATTCTTATACATACATTTAACGAACTTATGTGGATGTGCAAGATTTCCACGTACAAGAAATTTAAGAGTTAAATATTAATTGTATTAAATTGTAATACATTATGTTTTATTTTTATCATTGCTCAATGTCTCCTTCGACTGACTAAATATTGTAAGTAATTCCATTTAGTTTGTGTTAACTTAATTTGAAGAAGAATATTAAGTCAATCACATAAATCGTTTTTATGTTTAAACAGAATGTTTACAAAGCATGACAATCTGAAATGTCTGTCTGAAAACCCAATATGGAAAATAAAAAAGTGAATTTGTAATATTGAATAAATACTGGATTTGTGATAAAAATGCTTTATGTATTTCTTTTTAATACTGAAATAAATTTATTGATTTCCTGAAATATAAAAGAAATTTAGTAGGCAAGACAGTAACGTTAAGAAATTGGAGCTACAGTCCAACAGACGGATCTTGACGATCTCGTTTTTTCGTGCTTTTACGTAATTTACGCGAGATTAGCCTCTGTCCAAGTCTTCTCACAAAATTTCGAGAAACAGTGCTATACGAAGCAGCGCACAGAAAATAATATTGCAAGTTGAAGACTATTTTCGGAGGGAATTAATGAATGGAGGACCTTTCATTCCTTTAGAAAGCGTTCAAGACAAATTAGCTGAAGCAACCGGTATATTCAAAGCCTCCATCACCAGGAGATACTAAATACCTTGACACCTCCTGAAGAGGCTAGTGGCCAGATCTCGTGTTTTCCGTAATTCTCAAGCAAACGAGATCGTCAAGAACCGTCTGTTGGACTACAGAATACTGTGGTAAAGAGATTATTACAAATTTTTAATATTCACAGTTTTGCTAATTGATTGTCTTAAGCCCCACATGATTTTAAACCATATTAACTCCATAGATGATAGGGAATTAAAACTCAAGAGACTTCTTTTGAGTTTTACAAAAATAGTTAACATTTTGTAAATTGAAAAGCGGGTTCTTTGAATAGGCATGAATAAAAGATATCACATGATTCCAATATCCTGGGCTACAAAATGTACATGAATTAATGAAACAAATTCTTTTAATTAACATCTCTTAATAAATTTTAAATCGACTGCAGTTAACGAACTTGAATTAACAAATGTAGGAAAACAGTTTCAGATAACACATCTCAGCATCTCAATAATAAGAAAATAATTTAGAATCTAGAAGCTTATAAAAGACATTTTCTTCAGAAATCAGTTTTGTTTACTATTATTTGCTTTTTATATTTTAGAAATCTGTTGTTGGCTTATTTTTTTTTTCTTGATTTGTCAAGGAATGAATAAATTAAATTGGCATAAAGTTAGGTACAGTATCACTGTGATGAAATGAAAATAATTCAGCACCTGAATGGGATTGCCTTTCTGATTCAATTATGGGGAGGAATTGGGAACGTCCGTTTCGTCCTTCAATGGACTCGTTGGCCCAATCCTGTCTCCCCCATAACAGAACCAGAAAGGCAAGATCCCTATGTGGAGGTCACCGACACACTTGGCAGTGACCCCAGCAAACAAGAAAGCAACAAAAATTAATTGATGTGTCGCCAGACATCATCAAAAACCTTTTCCTACAACTCGTAGGTAAGAAAGGCATTAAAAGGAAGAACTAAAAGTTCCAAAAAGTTAAATAATAAATTTAACGTGCTGTGAAAAGACATGAAATGAAAACAATTCAGCACCTGAATGGGACCAGAAAGGCAATCCCATTCAGGTGCTGAATTGTTTCATTTCATGTCTTTTCACAGCACTTAAATTTATTATTTAAGTATCACAGTGATGTAAGATCATAAAACTACCAGGAACATTCCAAACCTCACCCCACATAGACTGAGATTTTATACAACATTTTTACGAAAAGACTCCAAAATTATGACATCAATGTAGGAGGGGATAGTTCCCAAAGCACAAAATCATCAAAATCAAGACAATTTAATCCCCACTGTTGCCCAAAATTAATACCCCATGGACAGCAAACCTAATAATGTGACATCCTAACTCCATCAACCACCCACAATCCTGATTCCCGTTTCAAGATTTTAGCCAGTCTAAAAATCAATTCATGCAGAATCCGATATATGTGATACTGCAAAGAAAACCTTATTCAAATTATTAATAATTCTGCAGATGGAATGTGATGATAATCGTCACAAGATGGCATACTGATCATGATCATTTCCTATAATCTGAAATACAATCTCACCTTTATTTCTGATTGAGAATCCTGCAGTTTCAGCAATTTTACATTTTGATGCCTAACTTTTGTCATAATCTCCAAAATAGAAAAAAAATCTACATTAATATTTTATTTCTTACTTTTTTGAGATTTTTATTTAAATTTTTTTATAGACATTTGAAATTATTTATATATTTGAAAGCTTAATTTCTCCCTGGACTGGTATTTATCTAAAATATGAGAAAGATTAAAAAACGAGCGTCTTAGACATAAAACGTATTTGTGGTCATTTTATTATAAATTTGGCTAATTCGATGGCTGATGTGCATTTACATTATTAGGAAATGCATTCAGTGATTTTTGAAAGGCCCATCACTGATGCTATTAGTATTTCATTGTGTATTTAGTGATATGGATTTCTCTGTAAAGTACTCAGCATTTCTTCTAAGATCTTACGTATGAAAGGAAATTAAAAAAATACTGAAAGACCCTAAAGATATTCAACTCTCTTTGAAAATATTTCTGAAATACTTAATTATTAACTTTTTATCACTAGTTAAGTTCCACGTAGAACCATTAAAAAAAAACAAAACAAAAAAAAAAACGATTGCCAAGTGTAATGATTTAAAATATTTGTGAGTTGCCTAGCATGTAGTTTTGACATTTAGCTGTGAAATATTTGTAATGCTGTTCCAGCAGGCGAAGTTGTCTGCCATGAGGCAGATATGTCAGAATGTGGATTCGAATACTGCTACGGGATTTGGATGTTTCTTTCTCTCTTCAATGTTCGTTTCTCTTCATAGGAGACAGAAATCTGACTGTGACTTTAGGGTACCTCCTGGATATAATAGCCAATTGACAGTAAAGGAATAAAAATTCCCCATCGTAGAGTGACTATGGTCCACTATGACCAGTGGACCAAAAATGGATCCAGGGACACAACAGCAACAGATATTTGTAATTTGTTTTGCTGATAACTGAATAGCTTTTATATGCCACAATGAGACAGTCTATGCACACTCATAGCCAAAAAAATTAGTGCACCTAGAATGAATGATCTGGGAACAATGAAACTGTTTAGGTGCTGTCACAGGTAGTTGTGCTGCAATTGCCTTCTGAAAACTGCATCGTTCGACAGGGATCCAAGGATGTCCTTGTCCACTATCCAGAGACATACAGCGGCATCACTAGAAACACGTGACTATCTGTATGATTGCAAAGTGACTTGTGGCGGAGTGCACCAAACTTCAGTTAACTTTGATGACTGCAGTTTGGACGGAGCTAAAATTAGTGGGGGGTGCTGCTCCAGAAAAATTTTAGCCTTTGTTTTAAAATTGTGTGAAAGGAAACAAACATGTATAAAAAGAAATTTATCAAGTTTCTGAATAAATTTTCTTTTTATACATGTTTGTTTCCTTTCACACAATTTTAAAACAAAGGCTAAAATTTTCCTGGAGCACCCCCCCCCCCCCCGTAATTTTAGCTCCTTCCAAACTGCAGTCATCAAAGTTAACTGAAGTTTGGTGCACTCCGCCATTGCTGTCCCTTACACTGTCTGCCATTAACACCCACCATTGGCAGATTTGTTAGCAGTGGTATTGTGAGCGGGTGGCATGGATGGCTGTGAACTGGCAACGAATCATGCTTAGTGATGAATCCAGGTTTTGTTGGGACATTGATAACCACTGTACGTAGTGAGTATAGAGAAGCAGTGGGCAGCACACAAATCTGAACTTCATTATTGAGTGGCCCACCACCAGGGCTAATGGTGTGGGGAACCATTTCTACGATTTCAGTTTCTGGTGGTAGTGATCAGGGGAAGATTGATGGCGCAGAGGCAAGTTCAGGCGATTCTGTGACTTCATGTGCTTCCCTTCACATAGCAGCTACAGAGGTCCATTTTCCAATGATATAAAGTCCACCCTCCTATAGCACGGGTTTCCCTGGACTGTCTCTGTGCTGTCTACACCCTTTCTTGGGCCACCAGGTCTCCAGATTCATCACTCGTTGAACATGTATGGGACCAGCTGAGACAGAGCTTCGACCATCAACGGGTATTTGCAATCTGGAGAGGCAGTTGCAAACATCCTCCTGTGGAGGAATTTCCTAAGGATAGCATTAGATGTTTCTATGACTATACCAAGCCTTATTGCTATAGGTATCCATGCTAGGGGTGGTATGGAGCAGTACTAAAGGGACTATTGACCTGTAGTGTTTTGCCAAATAAATGACCCATTTGCTCTGATACTGTAATAAGTTTAATTGCATCATCATTCTCATTGCCTATGCCAAGTATCATTCCATTTCGACTGCTGCTTCTGAGTGCACAAATTTTATGGCAGTGAGTGTTTATAGAATAAGAAATACCGAAGGATAGTAACTGGGAATTGACTGAACAAGCATCTCAACATTAGGTGCCAGATTTCAGTTGCAGTCTTTTAGTTATGAAGTAAGAAGCCAAAGATCCTAGCAGAAGAAACTTATTAACCTTTACTAATTCTATTTCCATTTGCAATTGCCACTGTTTGTACTATTAAAAGAGAAATTTAAGAATATTTTGTATAATTCTATAAATAATGATTTGCTCTGATAAAAATCTTAATTTTTCTGAAAAGTAACTTTTTGTACATTCATAATGATAGAATGAAGGACATTAATAAAGATTAGGTGCTCTCTTAACACTCGTGTTTTCAATCTGTAATTTCAGTACAAACCTAAACTGGGGTTCATATTGGTGGTTTGATGCTTTGAAAATTGTAATGTAAATAGTATATTTTATCATAGGTATAATACTCAATTTCAGTATAACAAATAATACTTTAGCATTCATTATTTTTTACTATAATCTCTCTCTCATACAATCATATCTCTCATCAATCTCATCTCTCTATATTGTTTTTTTATATGCAACTAATCTCCATTCTCACTATTATATCAATCTTCATCACTGTTTCATCATCACGTTTTGAAAATTTTCCTTCAATTTGGAAAAAGTGAAAATCTTATTTAAAGATGGCTGAAGACTACTATTGTTGCTACATTAACAACGGTACTTACTTTTTATTTTCTGAGTGTCATTCATTTGAAATTTACAGATTTCTAGAAACTTGAATTCGGCTTCTTTATCTAAAGTCTTCAAATAGAAACAAGTTGAAGAGCCAGTTTAACCATTAGGTCACTCTCTGAGATCCCAAAATTCAGTAGAAGTAAAATTGAATTAATGAATGCTAAATTTGGCAATTTCAGTGTCTGGAATTTCTTGACAAAATATTCAGAGGAGGCAGTCTATAACCTTAAGTGCGATGCTGACCATTACAATAGTCAAAACAAAAGGTGACCAACCGTCCTCCTTTTTGAAGCTCTGTCCTCCCTTGAGAAGTGTCCTCCTTTTGTAAATTCTGTCCTCCTTTTTGATGTTTGAAGAGTAATATGTCCTCCTTTTTGATATGTGAAGTTTAAAACCTTTTTTTTTTTTTTTGGTTGAATAGATAGATTTATGGCCGTGTGCACCAAGCTTCAATTAACTTTGATGGCTGCATTTTGGACGTAGCTAAAATTAGTGTGTGTGTGTGTCTGGGGGGGTGATGCCCAAGAAAGCCTTTGTTTTAAAATTGTGTGAAAGGAAACAAACATGTATAAAAAGAAAGCTTATTCAGAAACTTTTTATACGTTTGTTTCCTTTCACACAATTTTAAAACAAAGGCTAAAATTTTTCTGGAGCAGCACCCCCCACTAATTATAGCTACGTCCACAATGCAGCCATCAAATTTAATCGAAGTTTGGTGCACTCGGCCTTTAGAGGTTTTTTTTTTGGTTGAACAGATAGGTTTATACCCCTTCATTTTAGAAAAAATGGTCACCTTATTATTCTCTACATTTTTTTTTTTTATCTCTAAATGTATTTCACTGTCATTCATTGCTACTAAATATTGAGAAGGATATTTGCCAGAAAGTTCGGATTTTTTTTGTTGAACAGATCGGTTTAGAGGGTTTTTTTTTTTTCTGGTTGAACAGATAGGTTTATATCCCTGATAACATTTTTTTTTCTTCAAATTATTTGCGTCCTCCTTTTCATTTTAGAAAAAAATGGTCACCTTACAAAACAGTCTGTTTCGTTGCATGTGTCGTATATTGGCAAAAAGGAAACCGAAACTTGATTGGTTCAATGGAATTACGCTAGATGGCGCCTTATTCCAAAGTAAAGACGCTGGTTCCTGAAGATTACTGTTCGCACGTGTGTATTATTTAGGGTATAAATATAACTTTTCTGCTTTCGATTTTTAAGTTTTTGTGATCTATATATAACGGATCTTATGGTTTTTACGAGAATTCCTTAAATTTGGAAAAACAGGTTCCTGAGTTTGAAATCTAGTGAATTACAGTATTATCGCTGTGTAACGAAAAATTATTAGATTTTTAAGACAAGTTTCATTTAAAAGTACTTTAAATTTGCTTCGAGGTTGCCTAGAAATGCATTTGACAGCTAATATTTCCAGTATCAAGTTTAAGTTTTTATCCATAAAGATTTTACTGTGTGTTGAAATCAGTAGGTATATTCATATATATTGAAGATAATCTTAAGTGGACAACAGTAATATCCATGAAAGATATCTTACAATTGCAAAACAATACATTTTTACTATTTAATTTAATTTGAAGGAAATTTTAATTCAATATTTAATTTAATCTTCTGCCATTTGATTTTATTAAGTTTCCTGCTCATATTATTGTATATTTTACTGTTTATTCTCATTACGTCAATATATGTGTCTTCTTCCAAAGCTTTATGTATACATTTATTGATGCAAAATTCTTGTTTTTGTAATTTGAAAATTTTCTTTTCACATTCCTTGATCTGGTTACCTACAATTTCCCATTTAATATCTTCTATGGCAGCGTTTCCCAACTGGTGGGTCGCGACTTGATCCTAAAACTATCGAAAACCATCGAATAAACCAACAGTAAAATCGAAAATCGATCATATATAAGGAAGGGATATGATACAAATATGGTTTATTCTATATTCTTCTATTTCTATATACAAGGAGTTATTCCGATAAGGAAAGGTGGATCGCCAGCTGAAAAAGGTTGAAGAATACCATGTTTTCTAGCTAAGCATAAGAAATTTTTATTGGCTTCCCATTTCGCAATTTCTTTAATATAGTTTTGATGTTATTATACTGCATTTCAAATTACAAAACAAGAATTTTGCATCAATAAATGTATACATAAAGCTTTGGAAGAAGACACGTATTTTGATGTAATGAGAATAAACAGTAAAATATACAATAATATGAGCAGGACACTTAATAAAATCAAATGGCAGAAGATTAAAAAACGATGGGACTCGAAAATAGAAGATCAATACAATATTTAATTTATTTGCTATGCGTGACATTTCAGTTTCCTCTTGTAAGATCACACAAGATCTTTACTCTTATTGTTATCTGGTATATTTTAAAAATAAAATGAAAACTGCTGCACTAGGCAGCAAAATTTCTGGAGCCAATGACTAATCATTCGAAAAAATTAAATTGCCAAATATTCTTTTCCTGTTTATTTTTGGTGGGCTGTTCAAATCAGATAGCATAAAGACAGAAGAATTAACTTTTCTACATTGCCTAAAAAACAGAGCGTGTGAATGTAGTAAAACACACACACACACACACACACAAATGAAAACAGAATGTTTCTTATAAAGTCTTTAATGTCTATCTTAGAGATTCTTTTTTAAAGTTTTTGAAACTTTCATCAAAACATTTTCATTAAATTTTTAGGTTTTTTTGGTTTTGTTTCCTTCTGTTTGTTTTAGAGGCCTTTGATTATTTATACTTTTAAATAGTAATTCTTCTGTGAGAAACTTTTTTCAACCAATGTATAATCTATTATCTATTTTATGAAGTGGTAAGGCACTTGACTGCGAGCTGTGAGAGCCTGGTTTGATCCTTGGCAGAGATCAGCGATTTTCTTCCTGTTGATTTCTCCTCAACGATGGTCCTATGAACAAGGTTTCTTTCCCAGGGATTAAAAGTGGACAGACATCAGGTTACATCTCAACTTAGTCCCATTGGTCACAAAACATCAAGAGCCTTACCTCCCTTGACCTCAAGGATCACATTGGCCTGTAGTGAGATTGTAACTTAATTTTTGAGATTCTATTTATTTATTTATATGATGATATGTTAAAGCAGATTTTGAGAGACAAGACAATCACAAAGAATATAGTGAAAGAAGAAAATATGCAAATTGTTTTGAAGAACTTAGTAAATATCCATTAAATGACATCATTTTTTTTTTTTATCTGACAATAAGCTGCTTAAAAAATGTTAAAATATACAGAAATAACCTTGCTTTGCAGGTCTAGAAAAGAGATGAAACATACATACATAATCGTTTACCAAAAAAAGAGCTACATATCTGGGAAAGCTGTAATCATTTTTAATTTCACATCTGTAATGTTGAGAAAGTTAGCATGGCTGTAAATGAATTTCAATAGAATTATTTGTTTTGGGCATTCATAAATCTAAAATTATCATAATTTAAAATCCTAAGGTCTATAATTTGCCTAATTTTCTGTAGAGCACTAAATACAAATAATAGCAGTTATAAAATTTGATTTCCATGAAATTCGTATGAATTGTTCTTTGACTTTTGAATACAAAAATGACTTGTACTAGACACACACAATTCATTTTTAGTTTTTTACACATACTATAATTTGCAAAAAATACTCTTTCTGAAAATCAGACTGTAAACCAGATATTGGGAACCTTTTGTCTTTGGAAGGTCCACATACTACTTAGTGGAGACTTCATTAGGCCACAAATAGATTATGGAAGGCATATATTTAGTATAAAGTAAAAACACAAATTTTCTACGAACGTATCTAGAATTAAAATGTGAGGGCATATACAAAAATGAGGTCGTTTAGTGAGAAATAAGTTTCAAGAGATGTTTTCAAGGAACATTATCAACTATCATTAAGCGAGAATATGCCAGTATCGATGTTGAAATATTTGGGCGATTTTATTTCAGTTGGTTTTGTGAATAGTCTCAAGAAATTTTTCAATTTTCAGCTCTGACTATTAGCAAATTGTGAATATTCAATTTATTTATAATATAATCCTGTACTTTTCTTCTTCTAAGTTTCTACTAAAATCACATCTGAATTTGAAATTGCATGCGAAAAGCTGTACCAAGTATCATAAAAGGCCTCAGGTTCCCCCTCTGCTGTAAATTATACATTTGATTTTAGAAGGCTCTAATACCAACTTATTTTTAATATTTGGACTTCTGTAGTCTGGACCTTCATAATTTTGGAGTAAATAAAGACATACAATGTGTACATGATATATGTATAAATACAGCTAAACAACACAAGAATCTATGAATAAATTCCAACTTACAAATGAAATTTTGGAATTATGTTCTGAGACTAAAAATAAGTTTCTAAACTTCAGGAATCTGAAATTTATAAATTAAATTATATAATAAAAGATCCTGATCTTAAATTCCACATTCTCTGTATTAAATCCTTTCTAATTTTATACCTTAAACTTTTACAGATATTTACGTGAATTATAATGTCAATTTATTTGTAATCTTGTTTCCATGAGTGAACATTTCCATTATTTTAATTAATAGGTTTTATAGATTTTTAAATAAATACAACTTTTCTTAAATGATTAAAACAGTAATCAAGTTTTTTTAAAATTTGAAAGCATTTTTTGCCATTGTTAGTTGCCAATTCATTTATATGTTTTTTTTTTGTTTAGGTGTTATTTTCAGCGACTTAATTGTTAATAGTTACAGTTGAATGAAATATGAAATTAGGTGTTGAAGTTATAATAGAAGACCTCAGTTCTCATCCCCATTGCGAGCATGGTATGGTACATTAGATTTCAGTAATATTCTTTATATATTTATTTAAGTAGTAATTATAATAGTGCCTTCCTGATAGGATTTTTTAATATTTTTGGTTTCATTGGAAGAGGTATTTTAAATATAAACAACAAAATACTCTGGAACGAGAAAAACAGATTTTCTAATTTAAATTATTTTTAACTTGTGCGGGTTGAAAGAATTTTTTAAAACTTGGACAACATTAAAAACTTTAGCACACATAATAAAATTCATAAATGATGAGTCATCTAAAAGTTAAAAAAGATAATATAAGATATTAATATATATTAAAATATTAATAAATATAAAATATAATAGCTATAAAAAATCTTTTTTTATCATTTTTAACTTTTAGATGACTCATTATTTATGAATTTTATTATGTGTGCTAAAGTTTTTAATGTTGTCCATGTTTGTTTTTTTTTAAAAAAAAAAAAGATTTTCCAATTGATAGTATAAAACAAGATGTTTAGTAACATTAAAATTCGTAAATATTCGTGACAGTTTCGAACTTTGAGTGTTCTTCATCAGACTGGTAAAGTTTACATCTGTTTGGAAATATAAGCAATTTTGTAAGAATGAGAGTCGGTAAAGGGACTAATGCAAATTCGGGAAGGACATTTTTATTTCCTTTATTGGGTGGGAATATTTCGGGCTGACTTCGGGCTATATTGGTATAATATAAGTCTCTTAATGCAGGTCAACTTTCACTTTCCCTCTTAAATATATCTCCTCCCCCAATACAGCCCAAAGTCAGCCCGAAATATTCCCACCCAATGAAATAAATGAAATCTCCCTCCTGCATTTGTATTGGTCCCTTTATCTACTCATTTTTTCAAAATTACTTCTATTTCCAAAATAGATGTAAACTTTATCCAGTCTGATAAAGAACAGTCAATATTCAAAACTGTCACAAATATGTATAATTTTAATGTTACTAAAGTGTGTTACCTTGTTTTATACTATAGCTATTAATCACACAGTAAATAAAGATTTTATTCCAATTGATATCTTATTTAAATATTATAAGATATACTTTTGCCATTTATTAATAAACAGAATATACCTCCTCAAACTCCGTCAATTTTTAAATTCCCTACAACGATATTTCGTAGAAGCTGTCGTTCTGCTTTTTCAAGTTTCGCAAATTAAAATAACAATAATATATATATTAATAACAATATCAACAATGTATCCACATTGAAGCTATTTTAATGTAACTTGATATTTAATCTCTCTTCAAGAACACTTGGTCCAAAATAGTTTCAAGAATGCTGTACAATGGAAATTTCATGCCAGATTGTTTGATATACAATATTCTGTTACATCCGAGTTATGAATATACAATTCTAAACTTAAGATCTATTCTGGGATATCCTAGAGTTTTATCCTTAAGACTTCTTACAATTTTGAGTTTATATAGTTTCACAATTAGTTTAATTCACACTTTGTTCTTATTGTGCATCATCAGTGCAATTTTTTTAAAATATTCTTTCCAAATTAATAGCATTGGCAAAAGTTCAAAGTAAATTATTGATTTTATTTATTTAATTATTACTCCTTCCGTCTGAAAATAAGAGTCCCATTTCACACAAAAATTTGTCTGAAAATAAAGAGTCCCATTTTAATTTAACGCTGTTATTCGAGACTATGGATCAATGTTAGGAATTGAAGGACATTAAAAACAACAAAAACAAACAAAATGAAAGTTTTACTCAGCATTGCAAACAACCTAAAGTTTTTATTACATAATCATGAGTTAGCAGTGGCCTTGATGAATGTTTTTAAAGCATAACAATTCAAACTGCGCATTTGAATTATTAATAAATAATAATGGATGCGTTGTTATTGCATAAATATATGTTTATCAAAGAAGACTTGATCCGTTTTTTTTCTATTTTTCTACTGCTAATAATAAATAAATAAATAAATAAATAAATAAAAATAAAATAAAAAAACAAGAATTTTTGAAATGGGACTCTTTATTTTCGGTCGGAGGGAGGATTGTTTTTTTATTTCTGTTTTTTTTTTTTTTTTAAGAAAGTTCTTTTGATATTTAATCTTATTCTTTAGGTCCTACTTTGCTGTTTGAAAGATACACTGCTGGAACAAAAAACGGTCGGCAGTTTTTTGCTTGCTCAGCATGCCGCGATCGGAAAGATTGTCAGTTTTTCTGTTGGGCAGATGACGTACATCATTTGAAGAAAAGAGAAGAAATTATAATTAATAAGAAGTCATTAAATAAACAAGTTTCCTGCAGGTAGGATTGACGTACTGCTATCTTATTAGACTTTATTTAGTCTTTATCGAGTGGTGTTATCCCATATGCCTTCCAATTATTATAAAGCCTCAATGAACAAAAATGTTAATTTGAATTAGTAAAGAATTGAATGACAGATGCATTTGTGAATAGAATCAAAGATGCATGACTTTTTTTTTCTTTTTCTGTTTAAACAGCTACTTAAATTTATTGCAATCTATTAAATAATTGTTCCATTTTTTTTCTCTTTACTTGTGAATTATTTTTAATGCAAAAATTTGAAATTGCGAATTTTCTGAAAAGTTTATGTCAAAAATTTATATTTTTTTCTTCATTGTATGTGATGCTTACTATTGTTGTTTGCTCGTAGATTGGACCAGTTCAGAAATTTGTCTGAAGAAAAGAGAAAATTTTGTAAAAAGTGCCAGTGTTTGCTGTTTCCTGAAGATTGGAAGAAGCATACTTCACATGGAGATTTACTTTCAGTTTCGGATGAAAATCTGAAATACCCATCTTATTTTCTGGAGCCATTAGAAAATAGCAAGAAGGAAGCAGTATGTTGTTATAATCTTTCATTGTAAATATAAATATATTTCTGAATTCTTAGTCTGTCTAATGTAGTTTTTTTCTATGTAAACTATATTTTTCAATTTTTTTTTGAATAATAGACTACCAAAAAAACCAACAAAAAAACAATGCTTAAATTTGTGTAATTGAATCTTATTTCTGTTTCATGTATTGTTTGAAAGAAAACTTAATATTGTGTGTAAAATTATAATTATCAAACTTTTTAAAAATAGAACTTAGCTATAAATGGAATAATAATAATTTAAATAATTTTATAAAGATAACTATGCTGTTCCGGCATAACCTAGCGGTCTGCGACGAGGCAGATGTCGGAACCTGTGTTTGAATCCCAGTGTCGGCATGGATGTAACTTTTTCCTTCTATGTTTCGTTCGTTCCTGTGGGTATAACGTGAACTGCCTCCTATGGTATATCCTGGGCAATGATTATTGGGCTAAATTCTCACAATTTTGCCAATGGCAAAAAGAACCAAGAGCCCAGGCGTTGAAAAAAAAAAAAAAAAAGAAAGAAATATAGATAGATAAGCTAATGAACTTTCTAACCAAAAAAAAAAGTCTAAATCTTAGATTTTTAAAATTTTCAGATTCTGCCCCTTCCACCTTGGTATGATATATATGCTGTCCGACCACTTTATTAGGTACACCTCTGTTGTGCGCACAAATAGTATGGGCAGTGGGGGCAGTATTATGGTGTGGGGGATGTTTTCCTGGCACACATTGCATCCATTGATACCTCTGGAGGCACATCAGGATGCTAGAGCGTACCTAAACATTGTGGCTGACCAAGTGCAACCGTACATGTTGATAGTTTATCCTCGTGCAGATGGCTACTTCCAGCAGGATAATGTGCTGGTGCACAAAGCCCGCGTAACTTTGGGATGATTTGAGGAATACGACGATGATTTTTCCTTGCTGCAGTGACCCGCTCAGTCCCCGGATCTCAGCCTGATTGAAAATTTGTGGGATGAGCTGGAATGGGCTGTTTGCTCCAGGCCTACACCTCCATCAAATCTTCAGGAACTGCATGACACACTCATGTCTGCATGGCACACAATATCTCAACAACCTTTTCAGCATCTTGTGGAATCCATGCCTCGACGAATTCAGGCTGTTTTAAGGACTAAAGCAGGCCCAACACGCTACTAGGTAGGTGTACCTAATAAAGTGGACAGATTGTGTGTATATTCATATCAGTGAGCTTCTTGCATATTTCTTGTGCAAATTTAGATCAAACTACTCAGTAGAAATTAAGTAATAACATCCCATTACTTTTAGTAACACCATTAATTTACTGAGCATTCTGAAGTTAGATCATTCGACTTGAACATTTTTCTTTTTTGTTTGTCTGTCTATACAAACACATTATGCTAAGAACAGTTGGATGGAGTTTCCTTAAAATTTGTTAATTTTCTTATTTTATGATTCAACTTAATATATAAACATGATTAATTTGGTCTCAATCCCCGACCTCTATTCCCATCCCTTATATTTGCTCAATTATGGTACAATTTAAAATCTATTGTGATTTCCATTCCCCTCTCATTTTAAAATAATCCCCCTCATTGCTGCATGTTCAATTCCTACATGTCTGAGTGATTTCCTTAGTATTTATAGTTATTTTTAAGGTTCAAACTAAACATCAGAAACAGAAGAATCTTATTTGTCAGCTCAGATGGAAAACCACTATGCCATGGAATGATGATTAAAACACTGGGGAAGCACAATATCTTCCATTAATCAACATTTTGCTTAAAACCTGATCTGCTTTTGGGAATTTGTGCTCACTCTCACAGTTATATAGCTTTTATTTCTTAAATGTAAGATAATAACATCTAGAGACATATCAATGTGTATCAAAAATTTGAAATCATAATAAAAGTAGTATCTTGCTTATATTTTAAAAAAAAATTTTTCTTATAAAAAAAACTACAGAAATTCCATCTTTTTAAAATTAGAAGTCCTACTAAAGAAGAAGAGTTTCTGAGATTTTTAACACACGTAATGGAGGTGAATTAGATTGTGTCTTGTTTCAGGAATCGTCCTCAAGTCTGGCTTCACTCACTTCAATTCCCAAAGTGGGATACAAAGGCCTCATCTCTTCATTTCTGTATGTGGGCTAGATCCCAAAAAGTCTGAATTTTCAGTAAATACACCCACAGTAACACCAAGATTACCATTAGAAAGTCCTAATTTTTAATATTTTTTATTTCTTTTTTAGCAATATTTATTCTCAAAGACGACAGTACAGTATTTATGTCACTCAATAAAGCAGATGGGTTTCACTCATGTTTTGTGTGTAGGCTGTCCCAGGTGAGTAAAATGAAACGGAATGCTTACTGTTATTATTTGAAATGTACATATTCCTATCCCTCCCCCCAAAAGAAAAATTCTGAACCCCCTGTAAGTAATATTTCATTCTCAGAGAAGAGATTTCCTTTGATATTCTGTTTGTAGAATAGGATGTATTTTTACAGCAATTCATATCACTGACTATAGGAAGAGAATTTTCAAAACATTATTAATCAGTTCCAGAAGATGCCAAGCCATAAAGAAGAGGTTGACAGGATGGCTAGCAGGGAGTAGTTGACCAGATCCTCTTGATGCTATCACCCACCAAGAGAGTGGAATAATCCATGTAAAGGCTATTATGACAGCTGCACTAAGTGATGTAATGAGGAGGAAAGCTTGGAAATTCTGCCCCATCACTTCTAAAGTATGTTAATAAAGTGTACATTTTGTAAGGCAACAATTTCAAAACACATTTTTGCCTTGGCAAGAATTCATCTTTTATCGTAAACTTGGGTGCCTTCGCCTTGTCTCAGCGCCTATGTAATTGAGATCGGAAGCATAGTTTCCAGACAATAGGCGTGACCGAGAAGTTAGGGTCTTGCCTATGGCATTCCAGCTGCAAAACTTCATATGCTTTGCGAGTTGCCAGTGTTGTCAGTGGATTCCGTGATATCTGGAAAATTTCAATTTGAGATACATTTTGAAAAGATTTACAGATTTATTCAATGGATATTAAAAGTATCCATTTCAGCATCAAATATTATTATGCTAGTTAAATTATGTTAAGATTCTACAGAAAGAACAAAAAAAGAAAAACCAACTACGGTTATTTGATGTTAATAAAGATAAAAATGAATTTATATTTATAAAATTGAAAAGCGAAGCTAGCTCAGAAGTCACAAACCACTGGTCTCTTTTTGCTTCCACTGCTTCCCTCCTTCAGAAGCAGGAGACGGAGGGCGACTTTTGTTACCAAAGGCAGTTGAAAGTTTCCTTCCCCATTTAAAAACAAAGGCCATGTGATCTAGGGAGTGAAGGAGACTTTTCTAGAAGCAAGATCACATACATTGAGATACAGCAAAGGCACTCAACCTTTACACTGGAAACTTATTGCTAAAGTCCATATATGCTAAGTCGGATACTCTGGTAGTTGGCAGGCAGGACATATAGTCTCAGTATTTTCTCAAATAGGGCTTGTAGTTCGTCTCAACCTGTGCTGAAATAATGAGCAGCCATCAGATGAACTAATTACAACATTCTTAAAAAAACTTCTATTATTGCCACTTTTTTCCAAATCTCATAAAACTGTCTCCTCTTGCTACCATTGGCTCAAAACTCTGCTGCTCCTAGTATCATCATATTATACAGTATTACTTTCTGCCATTTTCATGTAATTGTTTGTTAAATAATTATTACAAAGCATGTGCCTAAATCACCAACATCATTACATACAAATAAAATTTAAATTTCAGCATATTTGCAACTACCAAAATTTCTTTTGAAATTTTCAGTTAATTATGTACTTTTGTAATCTTTGAATGTAATAAACATCAAATTTTTGGTAAAGAGAATAAAGAATAATAATTATAAAGAATTCTACATAATAGTAAATATTCAATACTATTCTATAACTAATAGTAGTTGAATTATCTCTTTATATAATAAAAATTCTTATTTTTTTAAAGTTATATTTAGAAAATTATTTAGATTTATTGATTTATGAAATTAATAAATAGTTATCATTGTTGAAATAATTTTTTGTTTCCTTTTTGATAGGCTTCATGAAACTATAATTAACGAAGAACCTTCTTTATCATCCCTGTTATTAGACATTGATGTTCGTTATGTAAGTACTAATAATAGTATTATTAAAGCATAGTAATCTAAAATAATTTGTAAGATTTGAATTAGTAATTTTAACTTATGAAATTGTATCAAAAAGCTATTGTTTCCAGGATATTTTTGATGATGGCTCATTTCATTTATGTTAGAAATAAAAAAAAAAATCATTAAACATCAATTAAAACAACATTAAAAATACTTAAAAACAATTAAAAATTCATTAAAATAATTAAGTACATTAAATTGGAAAAGATAATAAAACATTGCAAAAAGTGACTGTTACTGGAATTGAAGTTTGAACTTGTATATAGGTGCCATGTGCTTTCACCACCAGGCCACTGAGGATTGCTTATATTCTTTTTTTCAAATTCTGATTTTTATTTATAACTTAAAACCTTTGATTAGCTGCTCCAGTGACTACTTGGGAAAAATAAATATTTGCTTTCATGTTTTTATTCTCAAATCTACAAGGGAAATTCAAAAAGTAAAGGCAATTCTATATTTCACAGCCACTATTATAGGTAGAAATAAACCGGATGTGTAGCACCACATGTGAGACAAATCTGATCATACACAGTGCAGAGCGCTAGCATTGTTTTCGTTCAAGCCATTGCCTTGTAAAGATGGATGCTCCACTCTTTGATTGCACCATTGAAGAACAGCGTTCTGTAATCAGATGTTTGTGGGCAAAGGGGTTAAACCTGCTGAAATTCATCGAAGAAATTAGTTTAGTATGGAAGGAGCTGTATGTCTCAAGAGAACATGTTATTGCTTCATGACAATGCACGTCTACATACAAGCAGTAAAACTGTAAACACCATTGCAGAGATCAAGTTTGAAATTCTTCCCCATACACCTTACAGCCTGGACCTTACTCCCAGCGATTATCACTTGCATGGACCACTCAAAGAAGCACTACGTGGCTGAAGATTTGTTAGTGATGAGGAGGTCAAGGAGGCAGTGCATGATTGATCAATGAGCAGCCAAAAAACTTTTTCTCTGAGGAATCCATTAGCTTCTGGACCACTATAAAAAGTGTGTTGCAGTAATGCGAGATTACTTTGGAAAAATAATATTAAATATTAAACGTATTTGTTAGGTGAGTAAAAATAAAATTGCCTTTACATTTTGAATGACCATCGTATATTTTTAATTATGCATGAACAAAATTGGTGAGGTTTCGATTGCGAGTTTCTCTTTTTAGCATTTCTGACACTTTATTTTTTATTATATTTTTTGCATAAATTTTGATAAGCTACAAGTTTCTATGCTTTTTTGTATCAATTGTCCTTGCTCTCTACAATTATACCATTACTTTACAAGAATGCTATTTCTGGATTAGTAAAAAAAGAAAAGCAGCATAATAGGCGATGTGAAATATTTTTTTATTGACATGAACATTTTTATAAATTATGATTGAGAAGTATAGGTTAACAAAAACGGTAAAGTGATAGACTTTACTACCTTTACAGTCTCCAAGATTACGGGATCTACAATCTATTATTTTCAGAAAATAAAGGGACCCATATTATTAGATGTAAGAAATCCCCACAAGTTCCAGTAGGTCACTGCAATAACATCATCAATAAAATTAATTTTAAATGATATAAATTACTTAGTTCTAACACTTAACATTTTCTTTATTTTTTACAATGATTGGAAAGATGATTATGTTGTTTTTTTTTTTTAATTTGCTTTTCTTTCTTTTTTCTTTTTTTTCAATAGAAACAGTTTTTTAATTCCTCACAGTTTTGTTATTACAATGTTTTTAATCATTATTTCTTCAATGAAGAGTACAAAGAAAATATGTATAAGTCTTTTTTACAAAGAAAAGAGAAAGAAAAATTAATAGTATTCCTTGATCCACCATTTGGTGGTTTAATTGAAACACTGTCTCATACTGTAAAACAGATTGAAGTCGATTGGAAAAATGACAAAGAAGGTAATGAAATTAAATTACTTATTTTAATTTTACACGTTTCATCTCTCATTTCTTTCTTCAATGTCAATCCTTAAAACAATTTTATTGTTTTTCTCTATCCTTCTCCCATTTGTTTTGTTCCTCAATCAGTTATATTTCCCAAAGAACTTTTATATCTTCTTTTTTCATGTAATGACCTTATATTTTTAGAAATGTTTATAATTTTATTTTTTCTTGTGTTTTCATATTTTGTGGGCAATAAGTTTGTGTATTACCATAAGTTGCCATATTTATATTTTGTGTAACTTTTCTACTCATTAAAGCTGCAGGTCTTCTTGAATAGACTATGAAATGAGTGTTATGCAGGAGATAAGGCTCTGTGTTCACAGATAAAGTAGATGTTGTATGACAAGTCTGATACGTATCGCAATTGAGTACAGGACCACAGTTGTTCATTGCTATTTAGTGTAATATTGTATGAATGATTTAAATTCATTCTTACAATTTACTTTCCTCCTAAAAAGAATTCCAAAAGTTATTCTGTATCATCTTACCAATTTTTTGTTGTTGATGAAAGAATATTCCAAAAAAAGAAATCAGATAAAGCAGAAAACTAATAAAATGTGTGTCTTCAATGAAATTTAATTTGTTTAACATGTTTTAACATTTAATAAAAGATAGACAAATTCTAAATGTGAATGACTGTTCAGTTGTGTTCAGATCCTCAACTATTGCAGGACAGTTGTTGTATTACAATTGTATCACTCTCAGTTGGGACTGTCTTGAGGTTTGAAAAAGGTTTAGTAAAGTCTCTTCTAACATCCTTAGAACATCTTCTAACAAAGATTTCATCATTACTTAAATTGCATTTTCTTTTAGAGATTTTCTACAACATTTATGTTTACGATATTTTAACCAAAATGGTATTGATTTTTTATTTTGTAGGAAATAATGAATTGGATTTATTCTGGATATTTCCCTATTTCATGGAAGAACGTCTAAGAGCTTCTCTTCCTTCCCTTAAAATGATGGATTACCACGTAAGTATATAAATGTCAACTTATGAAGTTTTGAAATTGACTTAATTGCAGACTTATTAAAGATGTAATGAAAAAGAAAATCAAATAAAAAATGAGGCAAATAGATATAATGAAAATGAATGGTTTTCTTTTTTGTGTTTTAAAAGGAAAACTGAAATGTGGGTGAAGTACAAGCATACCTTGCACTTACGACATGTTAGGTTTCAGATCACTGTTATAACTGGAAGACTGCATGCTAGACTATGTTTTCTTTTCCCTCTAATTTCCATGTAACAGACTTAATCTTTTCCAAGATTAGCATTGAAAACTGATGACATAAGATACTTGTTAACCAACAAGTTGTTAGAATAAACTATAATATTTTGTTATAATAATTCAGAGAAATTGTATGAAATTTGTAAGAAAAATTATTCTAAATTCTGTTTTTCTATTGTTTTGTTTCCTCTCTCCCTCTTCTTCTCCCTATTTCATTATATCAATAGAATTTCAATTTATTAATACATTGTATGAAAATTAAAAATTATTGTTAATTGTCATTATAATTGTGAAACACAAGTTTAAGACATAAATTGACAAAAGTCACTGTCATAGGTTAAGGAAAAAAATCTTACAAATAGTCATATCCCGGACTTATGGCAGGTTAGGATCTGAAGCATGTCTGTAAGTCAGAGCAATGTATTTTTTTTCCACATATCGTGTACATAATGCACTGTGATTGTCCTATGCATACATAACTGCATAATAAGACAATGAGATGCCAATGTGTGCCACAACCTTGCAACTTTTGCCTTAAATTTTATGAGCTATATTACTACATTTAGTTTCTAATTTAATAACAAGAAAACACTAAAATAAAAGTTATAAAAACTTTAATATCAGTTTAATCACAAAGAGATGCAAAGCAGACCATCTTTGAAAACAATCTGATGAAATATATGTAAGAGTATTAATATGCTGCGCAGATGGCAGCGTATGCAAAGTGTAAGGAAGTCTCATGTATGACTGTAATAAAGATTAAATCAATTGAACAAAATAAAGTAGCAAGCCTAAATTCAAATTAATTGTTCCTATCAGGGCTTAAATTGTAAAATTAACTTCCATATTCATCAATCAAAACTCTGTGACAAAACAAAAACAAAGAACCATGAGCGAAGCGTCCAATTTGAATGAAACTTTGTAAGTGCTAATAGAATGAAGAGAATTGGAGTTGATTCATATTTCCCAGTGAAAAACACATTTCTTTTTATTGGATAATGGCATTATCTTGTTACGTTATTACTACTGTGTTGAGCTTCCTGTAGCTGCTTTGCATGTTACGTGGCGTGGCATGGAGTGAAACTAAGTCCTGATGTGGCCGCGCGATTGGCGATGTCGCTAAGACACTGGCCTCTCACCTCTGAATCTCGGGTTCGGTTCTCATGTGGGTTTCATTGATGGTGCGATCCACGCTGGGCAGGTTTTCCCGGGGTTCTCCTGTTTCCCCTGCATTTCTCACACCATCCTTTCTCAGTCTTTCTCTCCGTCTGTCCTTCTTTCCGTGGGATAGTACAAAAGATCTTTCAGGTCGACGTGCTCGGCAGTCATGCCACCCACTTTCAATTCATCTAATCTAATCTAAGTCCTGATGTTGTCTTCTGGTAGATCATGCCAAGCTTGCTGCAACTACTCCTCTAAATGCCAGATGTTCGATGATGGATTTGCTTTGATATGCTAGCCTGTCCCAGACATGCTGGATAAAGCCTGAGAAAAAAGCTAGCCAAGGAAGGATTTGAAATGCTTGGAGGCACTGCTTGGAAACACATGCAATGCTTGGAGGCACTGCTTGGAAACGTATGCAATGTGTGGAGATGCATTATCCTGTTGGAAAATTGCTCTTGGCAGGTATGACTCAAAGGGCAAAATAAAGGGTTTCAGGTTTTTCTGATGTATCTTTTGAAGCTTCTCGAATCACTACTGACAAAGAACTACTGAGAGAAATACTATGATAAGCAGTGCCTCTTGACAATATTGCCAGGATTTCAGCACTGCCAGTTCCTCCTCCATATGCAAATGTGATGATCATCTGCTGCAAGGGAGAAGCAGGACTCATCAATAACAACAATATGAGACCATTTGAGAGGGGGCCATGTCTCTCGGGCAGGACACCACTTCACACAGACCTCCCAGTGCTGGATGGTTACAGGCACTCCTCATAAGGGGCAATGGGAATGAAGCCCAGTGTCTGCAATTCATCTAGCAATGGTGTGATTAGATACCGGTACTGTATACTGGATGCCACTTCTATCTGGATGATGGAAAGTGAAGCTGACGAACATCTAGGGCTTCGCTCACAACAAACCGATTGTCCCTAGCAACGATACTGTTGGCCGACCAGAGCCTTGGTAACATAAATGAGTGCCTTTATGCAACCATTGATTACAGCACCCACTCAATGATCCAGATGGTGATTGATTCGCCTGCATGACCAGCCAGCTTCTGGCAATTCCATGATGTTGTCCCTCTCGGAGTCCAGCAATTGCTTGCAGGGGCTTTAACCTATTCACTTCCGGGTTTTTCCCGTTGATGGGGTGCTCTGCATTCCAAGTTTTTTAAGCAAGTTAAGCCTAACCTTTCGGAAGTCTTTTGTTAGTTAATTTCAACTGTTTTTCACCCCGAAATGATTACTTGCTTATATAGTTTATATATATATGAAAATATTAACGATCAGTTTAAACTTAGTTTGACAGTATTATAATTTTTGAAGAAATTATGGCAAAGATTAAAATTGATAACAATGTTTTAGTTTTTAGTGATAATAATAAAAAAAAAAAAAAATTTCAAATCATCTTGGAATAAAAGCTCTTAAACATAAGAAAATAAATTACAATTCACTAAAATTCAAGCCTTTTATTTTTCAGAGACATTTTTAAATAGATTCACAAGCCTGCTTTAAGTTCACTAGCTTTAAAATTTGTGATTTTAAAATACAGTGCAACTTGGATAATTCGAACGTCTTTAATTCGAAATCGTGGTTAATTCGAAGATCTCTCTTGGTCCCTTGAATTTCTTATTAAATCAATGTTAAAAAATCGTGGATAATTCGAAGTTGAACTTCCTTAATTCGAAGTTTTTTATAAAAAATTTCGAATCATAACGACTTTCGGTGTTTCATCGTTAAGAAAATCGAGACGTGACAACTGAAATCCCCTTCCTGCCACCGTTCGACATGTGACGCTTCAGACGCCATTCGAGCTTCCTGCTGTCAGTGTTACCATGTCTTTCAGTAAACCACGCACGTACAAGAATTTAACGTTCGCTGAAAAGGTCGCCGTCATTCGCGAGGTGGAAAAGGGTGTGAAGAAGAAATGCCAAATCGCCAGGTTACGGGATAGCGCCGAATTTTGTCGGTACATTGAAGGACAAACCAACGTTAAGTGAAGCTGTTTTCCGTTCTCTAAACGTGCTAGATGATTTTGCTAACCTTAAGCGACTGAATTCTACAAAACAATCAGACATTGCACAATTTCTTGAAAAACTATAATTTTCTGTATTGAATGCAATATGTACTGTAGCTTATGTAATGCAAATCTTATTTTGTTTACATACATATAGTGTTTAAGTCTTTCATACCATGATATTTCTGAATAAATATTTACTTATTGGCAGAATAATCTTTTCAAGCATTCAGTGGACCTGAAATTAAAGTTAAAAGATGTAACTTGTTTGATTCGAAATCTTGGATAATTCGAAGTTTTGTAGTGGTCCCTTCAGCTTCGAATTATCCAAGTTGCACTGTACTGCTCATATTTAGAGAACTAATTTGAAGCATCTTTTAGTGGTTAAAACAACTCATAATACAGTTGTCAACATCATTTTTCCAAGTAAACCAAAACAATTAGCATGATCTCTTAGAAAATATTTGTCACCTTACAAACACGAGTATACTCAGGAGTGGCACACAGTGGTCAAGGTCACTAGGCCGAGATAACTCAGGAGTGGCACGGAATGGGTTAAAGCATTACTGATGGTAATTTGATGCGAATGCAACAGTTCAACAAAGCAGAATTTATGTAGTAAGATTCTGAAGACCCTTACATGGATCACAAAGATGGGCACTTCCATGGAAGTGATGGTGGCATTTCTTGATAACTACATTTTCATATTTAATGGGAAAATAGTTGTAAATAAGGTTTCATTCAAATTGGTTGCATTCTTCATATACTTTGATTTTGTATCAGTGTGTATAATCAATGATTACATCGATTGATAATGCCAAATCCTTATTTTTTTTTAAATCACAAAAATAAAGACTCAGAATTTTCTGCATCATTCCTGTCTGCAGTTAGCTAAATAGCATGCAAACCAGATAATAACTATTTTATCACTTATTTATTGTAGAAAAAGAAGAAAAAATATAGTACCTAAGAAACAGGCTCTTATCTTTCATTTATACTGTAATTATGTATGATGGTGTATTTTGTTTATATTCATATATATTTCATAAAACACTGATGTAGTCTTTATTGTCAGTGTATATAATGTAATATTTATTTTTAGATTGACTACGATAATCATCCATTATTTACATCTAAAAAAGGAGGTAGAAAGCATGGCTCACCTGTCCGTGTATTTACAAATGTAAATCCCCTGGGGTTTCTTCCACCTAATGATGATTACAGGTAAATATCTCCTATTTACCTTTATAAAATGAACATGAATATTAAATATCCCTCATTAATGGTATGTAAAGATATACAGTCACTCTAGTTGGAAGGAATTGTTGATAAAAGAACAAGCATTTTACATCTATAATAAAAGTTGATACTAAGTAAATGACCTCAATCTTTTGTTTTATCCTCAGCCCCTGTTTGAAATACATTTTTATTTCATTTTATTTGTTAAACAGACTTTGTAAACCATGTGGAAGATATGTCCATATTAACAACAGACATTGTCCTATTTGTAAAGAATGCTGCTCAAAGGTAATTTCATGTTTTAAAGTACTTATTTACAACATGAAAAAAGGGAAATATTAGGAATGTATATATTGAATTCATGTCTTGAGTTAATATCAGTGGGAATCTAGGACAACGGTTTGGCCCTTGTTAGGGCTCATCAACCATTGACGATCAACTCCATCATAGCCTTTTTCACCTTTGATCGTCAATGGGTAAATCTGCCTGATGAGTCCTATCAAGGATGAAACAGTTGTCCCAAATTCTTGTTGATGATAACTCAAAGGGGTGAATGGAAAGTTGTGCATTCTCAGTATTTTCTTGTTTTTTTCATGTTTCAATTTGTGCATATTAAAAACCCACTACTATTTATAACATTTTCATTTTAATTAATAATGCAAGTTGAGATTTGATTCAGGTGGCCTTGTTATACTTCAGTATTTTTTTTTTTATGTAATTAAATTTTACTTTGCCTGAATAGATAAGGATTTAATTTTTTATATCCTTATGCATTTTTTTTAAATAAAATAAAGGGAAGAGAATTTTTTTTTTTTCTTTTAGGAAATTTATTATTTCTCTTCCCTCAATCAGATGTTTCAGAAAATTCAGTATTTATAAAATGAATTAAATATTTATAAAAAAAGAATCAATTAACAAAATAATAATCTTAAAATTCATAAATTTTACTTTGGCTTTAATTCTGTCTATGCTTTTGATTTTTCTTTATCTTCAGCAAAAATTCCAGTCTTTATATAAGGAAAAATAAACTTATTAAGCAAAACAATGAATATGTCATGAGCATTATTATAAAACTAAAAATGCATAGTTTTTTAAAACTGATGATTCAATAAATAATACATTCAAAGTATGGTTATCATCTTTTTATCCTGCTCTCCCTCCCCCCTCTTGTATTCTCAACATTGAAAACATCTAGAGCAGTGGTCGGCAACCTTTTGTAGTAAAAGGGCCAAATATGTTATGTGGGGATTACTGTGGGCCGCACTTGGGCCAAAAAGGAAAATCTTATTTTAACAACCAAAAAAAAAAAAGAAAAATCTTAATTTAACAACCAAAAAAAAAAAAAATCTTCCAACACGCCCCGCGAGCCGCACCAAAACGCTTCATGGGCCGCATGCAGCCCGCGGGCCGTGGGTTGCCGACCGCTGATCTAGAGTATAAGCAATTACTTCACCTTTATTGTGTGTCAATTTGAACTGGAATATTTTAAAATTAGAAATATCTTTACTAAAATATAGGGTGAGCCAAAAGTCCCTCCCCGTAAGAAAATATACCTATAAACAAACATTTATGTGATGTGCTGGCCGCGGAGTTCAAAGCAGGTCTGCACACGGTAGTGGAAGTTGCAGTAAACCCTTGCTAACAGGTGTGTGTCTCTATTAATCCAGGTGGAGGAATTGGTAATGTGCTGGAGAAGATGCACGAATTTTGACGGAGTTAACGAGGGATTTGACATATATCCAGAAGAAGTAGTTCATAGGATTCAAATCGGGCGATCATGGTGACCATTCATTGGCTCCCTGACATCTGTTAGGAAAGGTGTCATTCAGCCAGTGATGGACGGCTGTAGCATTTTGGGGGGGGGGGGGCACTCCAGGTGGGGTATCCAAGACCAATCAAGTACAGGTTCGGGATCATGTGGTGGCCCAGCATAGTCAGCAAAGTGAAAAGGTCCAATAACAAATTTGCTCCAAAGGCCGCACCAGATCATGGCACTGCCGTCATCCAGTTAGGATTTTTCTTGGGCGTAGTAGTGACGATTAACCTGTCCGTTCACAGAGAATATTGCTTCATCACTTAACAGAACGTCTGCAGGAAATTCGCTGTCGTCCTCCAGACAATCTATAAACCAGTGGCATATTTCTGTTTGTCGGTCAGGATCGTCTTCAGTCAGCTGTTGCAAGTGCTTAAGTTTGTACAGTGATGGGAAGACCACCGCACCAGTTTTTGTGGGCTTGCCATCACTTTTGCTAACACAACTTCCCATACCTATCTAATATGGATGGCTGTCATGAGTGTGGTGTGTCGAGAACGCTTCCAGTGTTTTTGAACTTAGTCAACAACACACTCACCGTTTTGTGATTCAGTTTCGATCCAGGATGTCGCTTCCTAAACTCTTTCAGCCACTTGTTGCAACAACCATCCTTCCCTTCTGCACAGCATTATTAACTCCACTCGTTCCTACACACTTGGAGGATCATTAAGCTACGCCGATCTACAAAGAAAGAATAAGAACAAGATAATAAATCTCTATGGGGAGGGACTTTTGGCTCACCCTGTAGTGAACTGCATTATGTAAATCCTTTTGAAATTAAATGAAAATTCTTATGGCTTCATATTTTCATTTCTAATGATATAGAAACAGAAACTTTTCTTTTTTTATGGAGTTTGGATTAGAGGTTAACCTGATGAGACCCATGGATATATTTCAGGATTGCTTTGAAAATTATTGTATTTGAATGCCAGTTAAATTTATACAACTTTTGTGTTATTTTTATCAGTTAAAAGTTTTGATTAAATACCATTCATCATTTCCCTTTGATAACGGTTGGCATTGATGTCCATATACTTCTGACTAGTTGAAAGCATCTTTCTTGGAGGGATCCTTAGCTTTCATCACTTTCTTAACAGTGCCTTTGATTTAGAAAAAGCATTGGTTTAAATGTTCTCTTACATTGTAACAATGCTACTAGCTTTCATTTAGCTTTCATTTTCCTGACACTTGCATTTACAAATCACAAAAATTCAGCTATTGCTGAATCTTAAGAGTTGCATTTGCGGATTCCCCTCCTCCTTTTTCATTTCTGATTTGTTTTAAATATAACTACTGTAAAGCACCATAAACTTATGGGTAAAAAAGTATGAAATAATTGTCTTCAATTTTTTACTAATAATGACTTAGATAACATCAGATGGTTGACTGCATATCTTTACAGATTTTTCAATAAAGTAGTAATGTTGTTTCACATTTACCTTCTTTTTTTGTAATTCTTCCATTACATTATCTGAGCTGTTGAATATTAGATTCCTATAATTGAAGTGTGCGAACAGCCCAAGTAAATGTGAAAGTGGCTTATTATTCTATAGGCAGTACGGTTTTTTTACAATCACAAACTGGGGAAAAAAAAAAGAAAAGAAAAGCGTAATTACTATTGAAAATCAAGCATT
>JAFIDM010072859.1:792-15910 GCA_023159025.1 Thereuonema tuberculata
ACATCAGAACTCATACAGGTGAAAAACCATATAAGTGTAATGTTTGTGAACATTTTTCTCAATCACTTAACTTAACTAGACACATTAAGGCACATACAAGTGAAAACCCATATACATGTGAATTGTGTGAAAAAAGTTTAAACACTTAAGGGGTTTATTGAGTCATAAAACTTCACATAAAGTCGAAGTAAGCCTTGGATTGATTAAAACTGAGAAATTTTAATGAGATGGGAAAGTTTTAAATATTAACAAAGAAAAAAGATATCAAACTTTTTCTATTGAAAGTTAAGTAACTTGAATTCTTCATAAAAACTGGTTGTAATCTTTTGAAGAACTTTGTGGTGGCCTTTCAGTCATTAGATGAAAAGTAGAAATAAATACTATGAGCAATAAATAACTTATGTCTTAAACTTGTTCAATAAAAATAAATAAACTTGAATCATATTTCCTTCAAATATATGTACATGGAATTAACACATTCTTCTTCGATGCTTTAAATATTAACGTTAAATTACTCTGCAAAAGTTCCCTTGAATTTAACACTCGATTCACTCTTCTTGGCTTGGGATAAATTCTTTCATCTGCAACGGAAAATATGCTGAACATGAACATAGCTTACAGTAGATTTGTTGTTCATCATGGGATATTGCATTCTATTCAACAGGTCTGCACATAGAAACATCTGGCTTCTACTTCCATTGGTTTGTTTTGTAGAATATAGCATTAGTTGGTATGAAAATCATATTTCATTCAACTAAACATTAATACTGCAATTTTAAATAGAATTAGGAACAATAAATCACTTGTTTCATTGTTTCTTGTTATCTCTATCAGATAAATACTTATGTCTTAATATCTTGCTTGTTAGGCTGCACATCCGGACAAAACATTATTTGCCTGTGGCTTTTTTATTTCCTTTTATCTTTTAGTAGAAGTCTTGTTATCGCTTGGTGTGTAACCCACATCATTTAAACAGCAATAGTTCACGTTGTGTAATGCTTTCATATTATTGACAACTCTTTCTGCATTTTCTTCAGTATTTACGTATTTAACATTGACTTCTTGATCTTCCACGTGATCTTTTATTTTGTGAAATTTAACTTTATATGTTTGCTTTTTGACTGATAATAATTACAAACAATCAATTTAATAACTCCTTGATTATCACTGTAGATGTCTATTGAATTTTCTCCCAAATCACCTCGATTCAGTTCCTTTAAGATGTTTTTTATAGATATCAGTGGCTCCTTGACTTAACAACATATATTTGCTTTTTTGAGTAAAATGAGCGATGATACTTTGTTTCCCTGTATTCGAGCTTATAGCCGCTTGTCCTAGCATAGTTGTCTTGGCATGTATTGGGATTATCACCCTAACTTGTGTCTTAATGGCTCTTGGCTTCTTGTATAAATGCTTTTCACTTGTACCTTTGATACATCTCAATATGTCTTTTACTTTGAGCATATCTTGTTTTTTTTTATTGCACATTGATGTAGTGGATTAGTTATATCTGAATGTGTTGTGGGGCCCTGATAAGTCAAACTTCCAATGATACTAGATACATTAGGTGTCCTTTCTTGTCAAGTTTCTTCTCTTCTATTTTAATGGTTGAGTCACTTTTGCTTGCAGTGGCTGTAGGAATTGATGTTGGTTTAAGTCATCTACACAAGTTGTGTTTATCATAAACAATTATCATGAGGAGGAAGTCTTTAATTTCTTCCTGTGCCTTGAATCCAAACAATTTGTTCAGTAATCTTTTCAATTCATTTATTCTCTCCAGATCTTTTCTGATTATCAAGATGTCTTCTTCATAAACGAACTTTTTTTTCATATCTACTTATACAAGTATTGCTCATTATGGATTACAAACCATGAGATAAGATTTTTTCTTTTAACGTGTTATTACACAGCTTGCGTTAAGCCATATAATGGCTTAAACTTTAAACTATGAACTTCAGTTTATAATCATTGTTTCCTGGCTTTGCACACACAGTGGAATTTCAATATAGATGTCTTTGTGTAAATCGCCATTAAGATATGCAGAAATTACGTCGCACTGATGTATCCACATTCCTTTTGCTACAGCTAAGGCTAACAGTATTCTTATAGCAATTATCTTTGGTGTTGGAGCCTATGTTTTCTTGTTGTCTATTTTTTTCTGGGTAAATCCATTCACAACTAAACAAGTCTTGTATTTGTTTATACTACCATCAGAATTATGCTTAACTGTAAACATCCATTTGGTTGATAGTTGGATAACAAAGTCCAGATTTTCTGTCTCTTCCTAAGTATGGTGTTCACTTTGTAATTCCTTTTGATTTGCTTTCTTCTATTTGTCATGTCAGTCATTACGATTTTATAGCTTCCTTATTACTTGTTATATCTTCTGTTTTGCAATTGTGGATAGCTTTAATATTTCTTTTAATGGATCTTTCTCTTAAAGTAAGTTTCTTCTTCTTCTTCAAATATACTCATCTGTGTTAGCAGCTTCATTTGTATTTATTGAATCCTGTCCAACGTTGTCTTCATCAGATAATGAACTTTGGTTCTACTATGTAAGATCTAACTTAAATGCTTTATTATATTCAGCTACTCTTTATTATTATGTTTATTTACATTTTATTATGTTTATTTACTCTTTTTTAAATAAATCACTACTTTGTCGAATGTTTTATGTCAAACAGCCAAATTGAATCTGTTAATAAATATGTTTTTCCAAATATTGACTTCACTATTTTTATTTTTAACTTTAATTGTAGTTATTGATGATATTTCTGATACTCTATTTTTGTATTTTCTTGTGTTATGATTTTTTTTTTTTTAATGTTTACCAGACCTGTTAGGTGTAATTTATAGAAATTACTCCTACGTTATAGGTGCTGGAAGTTAATGTACGACAAAAAAAAAGTTAAAAAATTTTTTTATTCTTTTATTAATTAGATCATAAATTAATTGATTTGTAATATGTTTAAGGCTATTATTATTATAATTCTCCCAGTTAATTTGACTAAATAATTTCTAGCTAATGTAATCATGTAATCTAAATCCAGAATTATTATGTAGTTTCATAATTTCAAAAACAGTTAACCAATTATATCTAGTAGAAATCCCAATATGATAATTTTGTTTTTTATTTATAATTTTGTAGAAGTTATTTAAAATAGTCTTATATATGAATTTTTCTTCAATTTTTAATACTTTATATTTATATCTAATTTTTATTTTTTGTTCTGTAGTTTTGTTTTTATGATTAATATATTATTAAAAATTTTAAATATCATTTTGTTAATATTATCAATTTGATATTTAAAAATATCCAGCAAGTTAAGCCGTAATTCAAAATAGAATCAACAAATGATTTAAAGATTATTAGTTTCTGTTTGAAAGGATAGAGATGTTTTAAATGATAAAACATACAAGTATGTGTATGAAGTTTTTTAACAACAACATTGTCATGGGAATTCCAGTTACAATTATCATCAACATGTAAACCTCAATACTTTTACTTATTTACTTAGTCAATAATATTACAATTACATTAGCAGTTTTATTAATTGAATTTATATCATTTAAATTGGAGCATGTAACTTTATGTAAAATAAAGCTTTTGTAAATAAGGTTCTTAATTTTGAAATAAGAAATTTATTATAATTTTTTGTTGTTTTTTTTCTTAATGATCATAACTTTTAGTTTTATTATGATTGATATACATTCTATTGCTAAACGGCCATTTAGAAATATTGTTGAAATAATCTTGAAGTAATCTAAAAAGCTTCATCTTGAATTTTCGTACTTCTTAAAAGTAAAATATCGTCAGCATAAATATCTATATATATAGAAGAATGTTTAATGTATTTACTAATGGAATAAATGTATAAGATAAATAATAAAGGACCCTTGATTTGAGCCTTGAGGAACACCATTTTTTATATTATAAATTTTACTAATGTTATTTTCTATTTCTAAGATAATTTTTTAAAAGATTTAAGTACAGCACTCTTATTCCATGGTTTTCTAATTTTTTTTAGAAGAATTGTATGATGAACATTAAAATCAATAAAGGCAACATACGTTATTTTTCATTCATTTAAATTTTTATTATGTTATTATTTAAATTATTTAAAAGTTTAGACGTTCATATTGATTTTAGTTAATAATTTTCATATTAATAATGTAATTATATATTGGTTTAGTTAAGAAACTTTCAAGTATTTTTGAATTATTCGAAAGAATAGAAATTGGTCTATAATTATCAAATTTATTATATGCTCTATTTTTATGAATTGGAATTATATAATCTATCTTCCATAAATTTCTTCATTATTCATCATTTTCTTGTAAACATTATTTTTTTTTAAGAAATCAAAAGTTGAAGATATGAATGGATTGAGGGAAAGGCTGTTAAAAACATCAAAGTAATTATTTCTGATACCCTCTTTTGTTTTTCTTGTGTTATGATTTTACATTTTATTCATCACTTTCTAGTAAACATTACCTTTCTTGAAGAACTCAAAAGTTAAGGTAAATAAAATGAATGGATAGAGGGAAAAAATGTTAAAAACTTCAAAATATTTATCTCCCAGTGAGTTAAAAAAACATTTTTACTATTCTGTTAGTTAAATATATGACTTTAAAGAAGAAATATAAATATATGATGAAGAGATGTTTTATACTGTTAGTTATTAGATACATGCTAGATCCAACTAAAGACTTTGAGGAATATCATGTTAGTCATTATGATTTATATTTCATTATAACTTGTTGGTTGTTCTGTCTTGCAATTGTAACTATGTGTAGCATTAATATTTGCTTTAGTTGATTTTGATCTTAAATAAGTCTCGTCGTCGCCTTCCAATATACTCATCTGTGTTAGCAGCTTCTTCTTCATTTTAGGCTTCTGAAAGATGCTTTATTTCCCCGGTTTGTCTGTCTGTGGACACATATCCCACAATGCTTCTGTTAGCTCAGATGTAGATGGCCTGTTAGCTCAGTTGGTTAGAGCGTCGTGCTAATAACGCGAAGGTGGTGGGTTCGATCCACCTCTATAACAAGTGTTTTATTTTTTTTATTTTCTACTCATTCATTTGCATATATTAATTTCTGAAAATCTTGTTTTTCTCACCGAATCCTACAGCAATTCATGAAAAATACTGTATTTCACTGTTTTTTTTTTTTTGTTCAAAAATGCCCACTCCGCTTAAGTCGTCAAAAATTTTTGGTCCCTTGAGTGACGACTTAACGAGGTTTTACTGTATAATTTAAAATTCAATGTTTAATTTTGTTAATGTTACGATGGCACACCTGTCATAAAATAGGGGGGGGGGGGGGGAGTGCAGAATAATTAGCTTATTATGAGCTCTTCTAATTTACTAACATTAAGAAAAGTGGTGTTTCTTCATCCTTGTCAGTTTATGTATCCACGAATTTACCCACAAAGGATGAAGGTCAAAGGGTTACTGTCACCTGTGCCGCACATACCTGTTAATGGCTAGGAGGGTGCCAAGTGAATCAAGACTTGATGCATACTATTATCTGAAGATCGCAGTTGGCCAGATGAGGGTTAGTTTTTCTCGCAAAAGATCGTGCTAAACCATTTCGAAGTAACTTTGCTTTTTCTTGCAGTTAGCTCAAGATCGCAGTTATGATGAGGGTTAGTTTTTCTAGTAAAAGATCGTGCTAAACCATTTTTCAAAAACCTTTCCTGCAAAGCCCATTCTACTTTTTAATAGTTAATATAAAAATTCTAAAATTCATAGTTAATTTAAACAATTGACACTATCTTAAAAGTAGTGTCAAGGCAGCCATCTTCTCAAAATTAGGGAAAATAGGCCAACATCCGGGAGTAACCGTAATCTAAACTTTCTCCTGATATACGTTCGATTTTATGAACATAAAACAATGAATTGTTGTTGAGGCGCCGTGCACCTGCAGGATATTTTTTGAAATAAATTCATAACAATTTATTTGCAATTTTGTTCTTTATGCTTTATTTTTGTTTGTGTACGCGCGCCAGTTAAGAGCTATGCTGTTTTTATGTAATTCACTTTATTAATTTTTTTTTTTTACTTTGAATATTTATATTTTTGTGGAAGACATGGCTTTCAAAATATCACAGAGGCAGCACTAATTTGTTGGTGAAACATGTTCATATATGTTGGTTTATTTATTTATTTATTTATTTATTTATTCATATTCTGCATCGTCATTAGAAATATGTTTTTCTCACGGCTTTCATCATGTCGGAATGACCCGCGATTTTTTTTTCAAGTTATTGGCCATCTTGAAAATAGTTCAACATGGCCATGTTTTATATGCGTGGTTCCTCAAAGAGTTTGAAATATATCTCCAATTTTCTTAAAATCTACAGCACCAAACAACATTTTTCCATCGCTTTTATTCCTAAGTTGGATTAAAGAATCTTCTTCTTACAAAAAAAAAATATAAAAAATAACATTAATTTCGCAGGTGGGATTTCGTAAAATATTACCCACCTTTCTGTACCTTCTGCTAAAGTTCCGTAATTCTACTGCTTTTATTTTGAAAGATAAATACAAATTTCACAAAGTTTAATTTTGATGAGGTAGTGGACAAATTGGGACACCATCCCACAGCTGTAGCAAAGTTATGGGAATCCTTTGATGAATTTTCGCTGGAAGTATTCGCGTCCAAATAAACTAAAGATGCTAAATATCGATAGAGTACATCTATCTGTACCTCCACCCCCAATTTTCATAGTTGTAATAATTTTATTTAAAAAATAAAAAATGGTTCATACTGCTCAATGAAGCTACTATATGCCAAATGTATAAGTTTCTACTGCATTCAATGAAATATGTAGGTATAGTGGTACATGATGTTCTATAGTTTGTATGTGTTGCAAATATTGAAGTCTTCCAATTTGTCACAGTGTAAATTTCAGCAATGTGATAAACAAGATACCATCGCAATTGAAGTGTAAATAATTGCCTAGTTTATAAGTCATATGGATTCTTTAACTTTGTTTCACATTCATTCTTTCAGATATATCTACAAAGCAACTGTGGATAACTGCTTTTATATACTACTTTCTTGTTTTCATTGAGTATCGGATAAAGGTATTTTTCTTATAGAAATATTAGAAAAGTGAAAGTTAATATAAGATAAGAGATGTAAGAGGCTGAAGCTTTTTCATCTTAACACCCAAGGAATAAACAGATTAGTAGTTTATGAGGAATATGTGACCAACAATGCATTTTACAAATGACATGGCTTAACAGGAATAATAGTTAAGAAAGTAAAATAGTAAATTCCTTATTTTATTTATTTATTTTTTTTCAGTTTTGATGGATAATTCTCACCATATCAATAATCTGAACAGTTTGCATTATTATACAAGAGAATTAAAAATTGAAGTAAATTATAAATTACCAGTTTTCACTCTAACCGAATGTAGGACAAAAAAAAAATTCCAAAGGTAACATTGATTGTAGTAAACAAATGCTTTGAAATATCCTTGGAAAATCACATGGACTTGTATGTAGTAAATACTAAGATGTTTCATGTAATTAATAGCATTGACTGCTTTAATCATTTTAAATTCAAAATCATAATAGTTTTTTCTCCAAATACCTTGATGTCCTTAAGAAAAAAATCAGATAATGAAGTCATATTATATTGAATTTAATTTTTAAGGCGGTGGCTTTGCATGCAAGTTACATAATTTGCTTTTTACTTATCTAATTATTATCTTTAAGAGTTACTAAATATGAAGACTTTAAATAGTTTTGTGGTTCATGAATTATAGTTAATCTTTTAGATTTACTTTCTTTACTAAAACAGTAGACAAACTTATAGAGAATCTTTTTATATTTGTAATAATCCCTCTATCAACAAAGGATTGTCCAATCACATCATCAAGAATTATATTAACACAACTTTTTGAATTGATAAAGATTGACAAAAGATTCACATGTCAAATCGAAACGTCTCTTTTTTATGTATATTTTTGTATAACGATGTATTCTTGTAAAATAGTGATTTGAAACCTTTACTAAATATAAAATGTTTATTCATTCCATTAATAAAGATAATTTCTTTTTTAATTCAAAAGTTTAGAGGTAAGCTGCATCTGAGGAGCAAATCTCTCAACAAGAATTAAAAAAAGTAAAATAAATGGGATTTGGCTTAAATATGAATAAATTGATTGTACAAGAACAAGCTTCATCTATTTAACACACATTGGTTACCATCAATTTATTGAAATTTATGTATGGAATGGCAGTATTAAAAAAACAAACATAATACAGGATCTCATACAATTTGATAACACTTCAGAAATTATCATCAATAGCTGAATTACATAGATTGTAGCCAGTGTTACCTCTCAGATTTTGTTCTGATTTAAGTATTAATTAGGCTATATCCCCTGCTGCCTTCGTAACTATATTGAATATCTTTACATCTTTTTAATGCTCAATTTTTGCTCAGTGGTTTTCATAAAATAAAACTAAGTTTGGATATATCGTTGTTTGTTTTTTTGAAAAGATGAAACAATTATGACTATTATGAGTCTTCATTAACAGTAATACATAAGCATTAACAAAAAACAATGATTTCAGAATAAGGAATGAATATTTAAATTTCCTTAGCTTTAAACTATGTAAATAATATGGTAATTGTTTCAACCACTGTTTGGTTGCCAAGCTTCAAGAAAGTAATCCAAAGAATAGGAGGTTTTTGAAAATGTAGGATTTATGTTTAGTTTATATATTAAAATACTTACAGTAATTAATCATGTTAATGAAGTATGATACTAAAACTCAGATTACTTTATATACTAAATCCAAAAGTATCTCTCTGATATTTTTGCTCATATATTTAACTTTAAAAAATCATATGAACCAATTCCATTTTTATCTAGGGCATATTTTAAAACTTAAACAAAACTCCGAACGGCGGTCCCAAATTATGAAAACGTTATTAATGAAACATTGTGTCAAGTGTAATGACATCATTATTGTTATTAATGAACACTGACGCTTGGAGAGGCTACGCAAACGTAGGCATCATGAACAATGGTGTCTTTCAGCACGAGGTAGTCGTACACACCGACAACTTCATCGATCCAGTTCATTCTGACATCAATACTCATGCAATAGAAAGGATATGGATGCACGTCAAACGGAAAGTGATATACCAAAGTGGAACAAGCCGGGCTTTATTTAGCAGCTACCTGTCTGCTTTCCGGTGACTCATTAGTCATAAGTCGAACATATTTGGACAATATTTAAATATGTTGAGCGAAAATTATGTGATATGCGTAATAACTCTGACTATGTGTTATCCTTCACAGTCATACTGTTATCTGTCATTACAAAGGTTTTCGTAATTTGGGACCGCCGTTCGGAATTTTGCCAAAATTTATTTTGTTAAACTTTACTTTTATAAATTAAGTTCTATAAGGAAGTCAAATACATGCATGCATTTAGCTACCAGAATAGGCGTTAAAGAACTTTTATTAGTACCTTATATTAGACTTAAAATTTGTTTATTTTGTTTAAAATTTGTTTATTTTATTAGATTATTTTTTAGTATTTATTTATTTTAGATCAGAATACCTATAGTAAACATGCTACTACTCAGAGAAGGTTGATAACAATTTGTGCACACATGGATGAATTGTATAGATTTTAACAGATGATGACATTTTCCCATATGTTTATTAATTAATAGAATTCAGATAATGTTTTCTCCAAGCGTAATTCTTACATGAATATATCTGGTTTGTGGATATTTTGGCTTATTGTTTGAGAAGAAAAATATTATGAATTTGAAATTAATTGTATAATACCAATTCAACTAATCGAAACACAGTTGAAGAACAGATCAAAATGGCTATTCTAATCTCACTCTTTTCATGAGGCGGAAGTACAGTGGCTAGTAAAAAATCAAGGCTAAGTTAGGCCAAAGTAATCTCATAAAGCATTTGTGGCTGCCACATCATGGCAAATTGCTGCTTAGATAATCCATTCCAATCTTATTAGATTTCCATTTAAAAACATGAAAATGTACAAATGGTGGGTTTTTCATTTGTTTTCCTCCTTTTAATTACAATCTTTACTGTTATCTCTATTACTTACCTGCAGCGCTCGTCTTGATCAAGCTGTTTTAATGAAATAACCAATAATCAAACCTTCAACAATTCAATAAGAACATTTTTATCCTTATTTTCTCTATTTATAAACTAATCAAATACTGTAATTCAATTAATTATATATTTACTTTTATATGTGAGCCTTCGTAATATTCTCAAATTTCAAGTTTGTCATTTTTTTCACATCGGACACTGCAAAAATTATTGCAGAGATCCACAAAATTTCTTGCCATATAAAATCACCAACTAGAGAATTGATAGTCCACTTTCAGCAAATACACGTTTTTAAACTAAGGTATACAGAAACTCAGTCCATTCAGCATTTCATAAATGTTTTGGCAATAAACTGTTTCTATCTTTGCTTATTGCAGTCTTGTGGCAGTATGAGCAGCATGGGGATGGCAATGGGAGAAGCAGGGAGACCCTGTCAGCTGTCCAGTAATTCACATGCACCTGTCTATGATCACAAGTAACAATTCTAAAGAGAAGTGCTGAGAAATTCTGAAAGAAACTAAGAATGACAGCACAGTAATCAAACATTTATCATCGAAGGGAAAAATAAAGAATTTATTTAAGAAAAATTGATAGAAGATCTTGATGCTAGATTTTAATATTTTAGATACAAGTCTAAGGTCAGTAACTGAGCTCCAATCATTTTTTTTTTTTTTTCAATCAAGATTCTATTTTGTCAAGAAATTTTATACATATCAACTACAACTGGACTTCCTGTATATTTCGTGACAGCCTTAAGCCTAGAAATTGTCCAGTTTTCCATAACAAGTATGAGAAAACAATTACAAATTTTATCTAACTTTCTCAGATCCACATTTTGACATAACTATGCAATATCACATTTAATATCAAAATATTGTTATTTAATTTCCATGTCTGTCACTGAATTGTATATACTATATTTTGCAACAGCCTCATATTCCATGAGATTGTTGCCAACAGTGGTTCACAAGCAAATGGTAATGTAACCTCCAGATGGCAATGGAGATGGAGATTCCAATGAGTTTTAGAAAAGACATTTCAATCTGGAAAATATAGATAGTAATGGCTTTGAAAGAATAAAGAATATTTCACTTTATCAAACAAAGCTAGAAAAATTTTGCTATCATTCTTAACATCGTGTTATCGATTGCTGAATATTTATATATGGTAAAATACTGTTGATCAACAAAAACATCAAATGTCGAGCATAGTTGTAAGAATATTATTAAGAGTAAGAATGTTCAAGGGAAAAGCTGGTCTTATATTTGTACAGCAATCCCTAATGATCCAAATACACATTTCATTTTTTGGCCACTTCCAGTGAGGTAGAAAGTGGCCAAAGACCAGAACTTGTATTTACTCCCACGTCTACAAGTCCTGAGCTTTCCAATCCAGTATCCCTCATATGTCAGTAGGACTTACAATTGGGACTGAAGAGGTGGCAATGGATAGACAGACAGAACCTTCTTACACAGTGTACGGGATCACGAAAAACAAAACAAAACAAACATGTAACTGTTAATTTTTCTTTAGCCAATTAGAAAAACAAATAGTAATTAAATTCATTATTCAAATTATTGCTATATGAAAAAAAATTTAATGATGAATAAACTTTTACTGCACTGTTCATAATAAAAGTCAATGATTTAGCCGATGCACCTCAATACTTTTAAAATATTTTATATCAAACATAAAAAATATTTTAAAAGTATTCAGGTGCATCGGCTAAATCATTGACTTTTTTATGAAAGAATTTTAGTTTTCTTGTAGGTTTAACGTGTATTTATAATAATACGGATGAAATTAAGGCCACCACACATGTGGTTTTAGTTTTCGTAAAGTATAAACTTGCCGTATAAAATCAGCTACGACAAAGAAAGAAATTTAATTTGGAAAGAAATTTAAATAGATAACATAAGACCAAACTCCAATGAAAATATCTAAGAATAGTTTTCGTTTATTATTATTTTAATAGTTAAATTAAACTTAAAAAACAAAATAAAACCTCTTACACCTTACGAAATTTAAGAACAGAACCTGTTTAAATCCCAAGAAATAAATTTGTTATAGAAACAGTATCATATCATTTGAAACATGAAAGGATTATCAAGTGAAGCAGTGAATTAAGTATTCACTTATTAAGGTATTCACTCTAGAAAAAAGCTTTTATTAATACAAACTACTGTATATTAACTCAAGGATCTTTTACAAATCCATCTTTACTCTTGAAATAATGGATTCCAAACATTACATAGGATTTAGCTTTCTGGAGTCAAACAGCACCTGGGATTCTCCGCTTCCTTTTAACAGCCGTTTCAAATGTTTCTTCAGCAATTCTCTTAAAAAACAAACAAACAGCAAAATAAATAAATTAAAACGATAGTGGTTTTCAAAAGATGCATGAAGACAAAAATTTAAAAGTAAGAAATGTTTATTATTAAAAATCAATTTTAAATTTAGTCTTAGAGTGTTACTTTTGGGTCATTCCATGTCAAATCAACCAGTCCATTTTTTATCATATCTCAGAATTTGAGTTTGATTTTTTTCCAAGTTCTAGAAACAAATTTATGAGACCCATATTTTACTTTGTTTATTTTTTTGCATAAGTAAAAAATTAAAGAAGTTATAATTTTTTCTAGAACATGCTCTTAAGCTTAATTTACGCCCATTTAACATTAGTGTCAATGGGAAAATAGGTGTAAGACAAAGGTGCATAGCTCAAAAGGGATAGGTGGTAGCAGCATGAAATTTTTTATGAAATACTATTATTCTTAGGGTAACATTTAGAAAAAAAATTAAGTTGCTCTCACTATCCCATTTTCTGCAAAAAATTATCAAAGTCACTATAGTATTAACCCAAATAAAACATTTTAACGTGCTGTGAATATATCAATAAAATCAAAACAAGAAAGGAAAAAAAAAACAGCACATAGATAAATAAACTACACACCTGCCATTGGCCCCCAGCAAAAGAAGCAAAAAGGCTTTTAATAATCGAACTAAAGGTTCAAAAAAGGTGAATTAACCCAAATAAAACATTTTAACGTGCTGTGATTATATCTATAAAATCAAAACAAGAAAAGAACAGCACAGCACATGGATAAATAAATTACCTTTCAGAATTAATTATCGGAAGAAATTGGGAACGGCCGTACGTCCTTCTAGGGACTCATCAGCCCAATCCACCTTCCCCGATAAAAGACTCAGAAAGGCATGAGCTTATCTGAAGACCACCGTCACACCTGGGAGTGGCCTCCGAAAGCATAAGAAGCAAGAAAATAAATCTTGTTTTGATTGATATATTCACAGCAAGTTAAAATGTTTGCGTTAATTCACCTTTTTTGAACCTTTAGTTCAATTATTAAAAGCCTTTTTGCCTATTAGTGATAGGCTAAGGCCTTTCAGTTGTGTAAAATAACACAGCAATTTATTTTCTTGCTTCTTTTGCTGGAGGTCACTGGCAGGTGTGACGGTGGCCTTCAGATAAGCTCTTTCTGAGTCTTTTATCGGGGAAGGCGATTGGGCTGATGAGTCCCTACAAGGACGAAACTGCCGTACCCAATTCTTTCCGATAATTGATTCAGAAAGGTAGTTTATTTATCCATGTGCTGTTTTTTTTTCCTTTCTTGTTTTGATTTTATTGATATATTCACAGCACGTTAAAATTTCATGCTGCTACCACCTATCCCTTTTGAGCTATGCACCTTTGTCTTACATCCATTTTCCCATTGACACTAATGTTAAATGGGTGTAAATTAGGCTTAAGAGCATGTTCTAGAAAAAATTATAACTTCTTTAATTTTTTTACAGTAAAATAAAACAAAGAACGCACATAACTAGACAAAACACAAATTCACTGAGCTATTTTTGATATTTGTGCTGGAAGTCGGGGACAGCACTGTTTCAAGGCTTGTTGGCCTTTCATCAGCCCGAACCCATCCAGCATACCTCGCTCAGTGAAATGGGACGAATAGACAAACAACAAACATACAAATCAATGACCCCTGAATTAAAAAAACATCAAAATAAAATCAAGAATAAAAAGAGGTGAATAATTAATCCCCGCTAGCGTTTAGTTTAGCTTCAAGGGATTAATTTATAACAAGGTTAGTTTTAGGTTAGGTTAATTACTAACCTTGTTATAAATTAATCCCTTGAAGCTAAGCTAAACGCTAGCGGAATTAATTATTCACCCCTTTTTATTCTTGATTTTATTTTGATGTTTTTTTAATTCAGGGGTCATTGATTTGTATGTTTGTCCGTTTTGTCTATTCGTCCCATTTCACTGAGCGAGGTATGCTGGATGGGTTCGGGCTGATGAAAGGCCAACAAGCCTTGAAACAGCGCTGTCCCCGACTTCCAGCACAAATATCAAAAATAGCTCAGTGAATTTGTGTTTTGTCTAGTTATGTGTGTTCTTTGTTTTATTTTACTGTATAAATGTACTAACGCACGTTAAATCTTTTGTCAAATTTAATTTTTTACATATGCAAAAAAAAAAAAAAATACAGGTCTCATAAATTTGTTTCTAGAACTTAGAAAAAAATCAAACTCAAATTCTGAGATATGAATTTATTTTTTTTTTTCAAAATTGGGTGATTTGACATGGAATGACTTTTTTTTTTATAATATCTGTCTTCAGAGTTTGAAGATTTCTTTAAAAGTGCATTTCCATATGGAATTTTAAATATTTGTCAAACTGGTCTTGTTCATTTTTTTTTTTTTTTTTTTTTCAAATTTCTTCACTGAAAACTCAAGTACTTGAAAGCAATTTTCATATATATATATTGGAATGGCCAAACTCGAATGATGCATAATTTCGAGTTTAGCAAATGCAAAGATTTCAATCAATCATTTGCAATTTAGAAATTTAGAGCGTAAAGAATATAAGAATAAAATTAACTTATATTACTATACATATAGCCAAGCCGGACAGCTATCTGAAATTTAAATTCCCAATGCAAATTTCAGAAAACTGTTTCTGTGAATGTA
>JAFIDM010072860.1:0-32732 GCA_023159025.1 Thereuonema tuberculata
AATGTCAATCGTCTTTCAGCGTAAGTTGAAACCTTCATTTTAACTTCAAAAAGAGTTGGGGGGTTTGAAATTTAAGATTCGTCTCTTGTTTGTAGCAGTGTTTTTTCGTTCACTGTTGTTGATCTTGTACTTGAAAATGAGTGGAGAAGATTTGCACTTCACTTTGAAGGACAACACTAAGGATTTTTATTGATACTCACGAAGAACCTGCACTGGAAATGCATGACAATCAACTAATTGTCTGCGATTTGTTTGCTAACTGCATTCATACAGATACAAGTATATTTTGTATATTGCACAGGCGCGGGGTTTTTTTTTATCTACACCTTGTCAAAAGTTAAAAGGACAAATCAAAAACTTAAAATTTTTTGAAACACTGTTAAGTTATTAAATCAAGTTGTATACAGTAAACGAGCACACTGATTATGTCGAAGTAAAACATCCAACAAACAAAAACGAAGAACACAAACGTTTTAAGGTAATAACGAAATTTATTATAAGGTTACCTGTTCAGATAAAGGGACAAATGCCATTAAATGGTGATGTGATAGGTCCCTAACAGTTTTATAGACCTCACAACATTGATACGTCCTGTGAATGGGGTTTTTGGTAAGACGCAGTTGGCAATGAAGTCCATTCTTCGAAAAGAGTCTACAAGAGTTCTTGTAGGTCTCTACGAAGGGGAACACGTTCTCCATCCGTCTTCCTAAAGTATCCAAAAACAAAATATTCTATTGGATTCTGGAGTACTGGTTGGCCAGTCCATCCGAGCAATCACACTTCAGGAATTCTTTGGTCCGTTTAACACTATGTGAATGGGCATTATCGTCCATAAAAACAAATTCAGCATGCACTGCACTGCTTAAAGAGGTGTACAAAGGGCATCTCTTGTTTTTGCCGCTGAACTATCAGAGACCCAGTTTCAAAGATATGGAGATCAGTGTGACAATTTAATATTGTACCTCCTTGCACCCTCAAATCGCGCATTCCACAATGATCCTTTTAATTTTAGAGCGGTGGTATCGTGTACCAGGTTCTCTCCAGATGAGTACACGCCGAGAATCATTCTTTAGGAAGAATCTTGGCTCATCAGAAAAGAGAACTTTAAACCAATGGTTACATCCAACCTTTTTATTGGCGATTCCAGTCTAACATCTTTGAGCTGCTGTAAGCAGAACAGAGATTGAGAAAGATCTTGCATAAAGGCATGTCTGATGAAGCCTTTGAGACACTGAGACACGGTTTGCCTTTGAGACACGGTTTGTGCTTCACTCAGTGAGAGATGATGCGCTGATCTCGCTTGGCAGTCAGGTTGTTTTGTGATGTCGTAACCCTTGGTTACTTCGAAATATTACCTCTTTTGTTCTTATGAATTGTTTTCATAACCTGACACAAATCGTTTGGGTATATTCAAGACGCTGGACACTTCACGTCTGGCTTGCCTCCATTTTGCCAGTGATTTTTCATTTCAAAGAAAGGTCTTGAGTCATTAAGAAACAAACGTAACAACTATCTTACCATTTCTCTGCCCTTCGTCACGTACCATATTGAACTATAGGAAGCAGGACTAGGAAAAACTATCGGTATTTGGATAGCAAGTCTTGGAAGTTTTTCTGTCTGTCATTTAATTAATTATATGTTACTTAAAAGTCTATACATATGTTTCAATCTTATACCAAAACATCATTACCTTGAAAATGAAAAACAATCCAGATCCTCAGGTCGATATAGTTTGTAAAATTCAAAATGAGAAGGACAGTCTGATGATAGAATTAAGCATGATTAATTCTCAACCGTGTATGAATAAAGAAAGATTTCTTAAAGTTAGCGAAGTAGCTTTTGGATGTATAAAAAAGCACACGGAAAACAAAAGAAAATAATTGTGGCATCCAAATTTGTATATTTTGAACAGATATTAAGTGAGGAATATTTGTTTTTTTATTTTTGAAACAAAGTTTTGTGTTAATTAAGCACGATGTCAATTACTATGTTATTATTATTTTTGTTTTATTGGGCGTAGGGCCGTCGGCACACCCCAAGTGTGCTTTTTATCCTTCTGGATTTAAGGCACTAACCCTACAAAGGCCAGAAATGGTCAAATTTTTGCTTCCATTTGAAATTTTAATAATTCTTCAGTGCCATAGACGGCGGAAGAGAAGGAGAAGAGAAAGAAGAAGAAGAAGACAAACACGGGAAAGAAAGTAAACGTGCAAGCCGACGCCGGGATTCAAACCAGGTGCCGTCGTATCAGTCGTGGGAGACCACCGTCTAATCCACTAGATCACGCCGGCACGGCTATTACTATGTTATTATTAGACTATTATTGTAAATTTAAGTTTCAAACGAATTACGGGGACAATGAGGAAGGAGAAAGCTTTTATGTTCCTCATGTATAACCTGAAGAAGTTTCTTGTTAAAAGAAATGAAATATTGTTAAGAATAAAAAAGATGTTTTTCAAGAAAAATGATGTTCTGGTACTTCTGTGTTAGTTTATGCGTCAAATTACTGTTTTAAATCGTTAAATATTATTTGAAAAAAAACAAACCCCAAAAACTCAAGAAATATAATATTTATATTCAGGAATTTGCAAATATCTCTGAAATTTTAATTTATGTAAACGTCACAAAACATTAAAAACACAGTCTGATCCCGAGATAAGCAGTCACTCAACGCTGTCTGTTTTAAAAATACTGAAATTAATTCTTCAAGGCCTGAAATAAACATTGTGCTTTATGATGTCTTTTTGATGCCAAGAAACTTTCACATAATTTCAAAACATAGCCTTCATAAAATTCTTGATTCTTTTAAGACACGTCTATTAATAACAGCAGCGTTCGATCTCACTGAAAGAACAGCTTAATATGGTTTATTCTGCACCACCAAAGGAAATAAAAACACACAGATACTGAATAATCGCTTGCCAACCTGATGAACACCAACTTCTTTGAATGGGAATGACAAGCCTATACCAAAAACACATTTTCTTTTATTGTTCGGATCTGTTCGTTTAGGTTCGCGTTTGTTCGTAGATTATTAGAGATGATATAGTACATATGGGACTCGTAAAACATCGTCGTCCTTAAGTTTGCGATGATTTCGCAGTAAACAAAGGCTCAATCATTATCAGCTTCAAGTCCTCTACATATGTGGCGGGAACCTTAACGAATTCCGAAAGCACATTTCCTGAATGCTTCACATGCTGATTGCAATAAGCTTACAACGGGGTCTTCTCATCCCATTTATTAGAATAGGCCTAATAGTTCTCTTTGTTTGCCACTGGTCTTCTCGCATTCTGGGTCCGTTCATTTCCTTCATGTCCATTAAGAATTGATGAATGTTAGTATAATTTCTCTCTCATTTTAAGTCGCCTTTGAGGTAACTTTCCAGCACATTCGAGAAGTATTGCGGAGAAGCCTGCATTTCTTTCAAGTTATGATGTGTTTTGCAAATAAGTTACAAAAACTATAGTTTAACGATTTTTTTATTTTACCAAAAAAATAATTACTTAAAATCTTAAATAAATAAGAAAACTGAGGCTTTTTTTAAAATTAGAAACATAAATTAAACATCGTGATTCCAATTCCTTGACAATCAAATTGCCTTTTTGTATTTTTGAGGGTTTGATTTTAACCCTTTTTAACTTATATTTCAAAATTGTCAATAGCCTCTGCATATGGCTTAGTATTATTTTAACAGGGCCTTCTCCTATATATACGACTACAATGGACCTGAAATACAAAGACAAACTATAAAACACCACATTATACTAAACAGTATATTGGGATGATTTTTATAGCTATTTATTTCATTTTATTCCATTTATTCTACTTTATCGTATTAATGGCGGAGTGCACCAAACTTCAGTTAACTTTGATGACTGCAGTTTGGACGGAGCTAAAATTATTGGGGGGTGCTGCTCCAGAAAAATTTTAGCCTTTGTTTTAAAATTGTGTGAAAGGAAACAAACATGTACAAAAAGAAATTTATCAAGTTTCTGAATAAATTTTCTTTTTATACATGTTTGTTTCCTTTCACACAATTTTAAAACAAAGGCTAAAATTTTTGTGGAGCAGCACCCCCCACTAATTTTAGCTCCGTTCAAACTGCAGTCATCAAAGTTAACTGAAGTTTGGTGCACTCCGCCATTACTCTTTTATAATTAAAGTGTTCTGATCAATCATAATTTAATCCGTTGTAAATTTCAAATTCTTCCGTTAAACTGTCAACTGTTGATTTTTAAAATTCTAACGGTTGGTGTGCTATCCCATAATTCTCTTTAATTTAAATACCACGGTTAAAACCCGTTGCTATCACATGTCTTTTAAATCCTCCAATAAATCGTTAAAGCCACCAACCAATCACAAATCATTGTACATAGGCTATTTAAACCCTTGATTTTACCGTTAATAATCAGATCAGTAAAGCAGTCTACTCTTATTTTCACGAACCAGGCCGAAATAACACACCACAATATTTAGTTTGTCACGTGCTCATCATTTCCGGTGCAACAAAGCTAGCGGAAGCTGGTAAAAGAGAGCTTTTACTTCACTATTCATAACGTCATGAAACATCCTCATTTCCTGAGTTCGTAGCTGAGTGTTCGCATCCAATACGATACCGAACTAAAATTAACTTCATCTTCTGAATTGATATTATCCCAATTCTTAATAAATATCTTCCAACTTTCCCAAAATTGCTTTTCGTTGTGTTACAGCATTACTTATTGGCACGTTAAACTTTATTTCATATCTTTATTTATTATCATTATTTAAATTTTAACACAATTCAGAAAGTAAATCGCATCAATCTGCTTTCACGCACTGAGCTATCATCGACGGGAGTCTAGTACGGCCGTTTCATCCTTATTATGAATCATCAGCCAGATTTACCAAGAATTTCAATTTTAATTTACCCAAAACAAAATTGAAGGGCTTGTGTAAATCATAATAAAGTTTATAAATTAAATATTATTGAAAAGATAATCTACTATAATAATAAATGTAATATTTAAGTTAAAAAACAAACAAACATAGTAATTATGATAACTTTAAAAAAATGATAATTATAATGATCAATAAATAATGCTTTAAATAATGTTTTAATAAATCAATGCTTTAATAAAAAAAATTAAATCATTATAATGATAATTCTGGGCCCGGTAGCCGAGTGGTAAGGTGCTTGGTTGAGGATTGGAGGAAGCGGGTTCGATTAACGCCATCTTGAAAACAAGAACATCAATTTTTTTCAAGGTGGCGTTGGTTCGATCCCCGGCCTCGTTTTTCCAAGTTCCATTCTTCTTTAAACGGATCCTAGGGTCTATCCAGTCCTCTGTAGAACGGGTATCTGGTTTCTTTCCCGGATGTAAAGGTGAGCGAGCGCGCGGCTGACCTCATCTCAATCTCGTTGATCAAAGAAATGTTGGAGCCTTACCTTCAGCGATCTAGGGGTTATGAGCCTTAGGACAAACCTAAGCTAAGCTAACCTAATGATAATTTTACTTTATAATGTCTTGGCCGAAAGCAACCTGAACGAGATACAGCTTTCTAGCTGGAGGAGTGGGTAATTCAGAAAGATGTTGGAGGAGGGGTTAAGGCCCACATTATATAAACTTAATATGGAAAAGTTTGAATCCTAACTAATGTGTAAAAGTGAAAATCTGTAAGTTTGTACGTCGTTTAATAACACTCCAACGTCACAACGGATCGGAATGAATTTTGCATGCAGGTAGTCTATGACACGGAAAAGGATATAGGGTACTTTTCATCCCATTCCATCAAGTAGTTCCCGTGGGATGAATGAAGAAGTTCCAAAACTGTCCCCCAAAAAACACTTCCTAAAGCTGTCAATAGATGGCGCCACGGCAGCGCGGAACAGTAATCCTATTAGGCAATGTGTACGGTCATAAATATACGATACGGGTAATTAATACGTTGGATATTGTTTACAATTTAAGCTTTAATTTAGAATATAAGATCATTTTATAATGATCACGTGTTTTGTTATCAACTGCGGAAGGTTCCAAGTGATAGGAGTGTGGAGAAGGCCACAAAGGGCTGGGAAGTCATACATTCTCCGATCTCGATATTAATTTGCTAAATAAATAAAGCATTTTTTTACATTACATACCCAATGCTTCTGGAGCGATGCGACGGTAGACTGCTAGTATTTTTATAAAAAGAAAAATCTAAAGAAAAAAAAAAGCAGTAACATTTAAGCCTATTTTTCTAATAGAAAATCGACGCTCATCATATCAGTTGTATGTGTCTCTCTAATAACTTTTGAACCCCTGGATGGATCTTCTTGAAGCTTGGTGTGCATATTTGAGGATTAGGGACAATCTAACCTTTATATTTGAAATCTTTATCAAATGGGTCCTTGACGAGGAATTAGCAAGAGAAGACGACAGAAATTCCCTCAGAATAGAGCTGGAATCTACACAATCCCAATTTCTTTTAATATTTCATTGTATTAAACTTTTATCTCTAACATTAATTTGCGCGAGGTTTGTTACGATTAAAATCAATCCGATTAGATAATTTCAATAACGCACAGTTAATTCATTTTTATTTTTTTTTCATAAAATAGAAAATTTGTGAGTTTGTTTACAGTAGATATATTAATGTCAATATAAATATAGTCATTTTGTGTTTGTAGTTTTACAGTTTGAATAAAAAAATAAACACATTTTAAGAATAATATTTTAACGAAAGTGCACTGTAGGTTCTTTTAAAGTACTTATTAAAAATCAAGTTCATGTTTTGTATTCTTTTATTCGGATTTCTTCTTTAATTTTTTTATTTCCAATTTTGAAATATATACTAATCAATATTTATTAGACTCAGCTTATTATTTATTTATTTTTTAATTTAAACTGAGACGGCGTTTAGCTTGTCAGTGTGTTGCTCTCTGTGTGCTGTGGACGGAGTGGATTTTGCAGTCGCGTATTTAGTGTCCTCTGGCGGGATTCGCCGGCAACTAGCCATTAACTCAAGCGCTGTGGCCAAGGGAAGAGAGCGCGTTTGCCGCCGCCGTCGCTGCCGGAATAAACCCGTGTAGAAGCGAAACGATGTCCGTTGTGGCCACACCGCCGCCGTCGCACCTCTGCCCCCTCGGTGCTTTCAGTTAGGGTTTCGTCGAGGGGTGTGTGCTTGGATACTAACCTGCCATGGATCCCTCCTAAGGCCGCATCGAGCCAACTTCTCCCGATCGACGACTGCATTTCGTCGGCAGCAAAAGCCCCATGAACTCCCCGTGAATGCAGTGACAACGAAACCGACATGGGAAATGGCATGAACAAGGTAATACGCCCGCATTGCTTTCTCTTTTTATTTTTTTACCTGCGTTCTTGGCTACAAAATGCCTTTAACAGATCGATTTAAAGGCCTCAGAGGTAAGGGAATTGAACGTCGCGTCACCTGGCGAACACCACGTTGTGGCCCCTCCTCTTCTAACACATATCCACCTTTCCGTCTTCAAGGTCCTCTCAATTCATAAACACAACAAACGCCCTCCCCTTTAATAAAAGAAAGTCAAGTTTGTTTCTTCACATTCACTTGAATCTGCTATAAATAGTCAACCCAAATACTACAAGGAAATCTTTTCCAACTTTAACTGAATCATGTGACTGAGTTTCATATTTTTTGCTTCATTCTTCGAAATTATTAAAACAATTGAGTGACAGTTTTTACTGAGTTATTTATCTATTTATTAAGCAAGTTTTTCATTGAAATCTTTATTCGAATTTTTAAATAAAGACTAAATTACAGCTGCTTGTGACTTGGCTACAACAGTCAAGATCGATTCAAGCTGCAAGTGATCGCATGAATCGATTCTTACGTACTATTATTCATTTATTTATTTATTTATTTATTTATTTATTTATTTATTTATTTGTTTAATATAATTTTAAGCCATTTATTATATTTTTCAGTAATTAAAAAAATCACGTACATTTGAAATATGTTTATGAAAGGATTTAACGTATGTAGAATCCGATGGAATTCTTTAAACATACACCATTTTCATACACAGACTTCTTTAAAAGAAATTTATGTTAATAATAACGATTAATAGCGCATTCAATAATCAACGGAAGTTTTAAAAACTCCGCAGAACTATACTTACGTTTAATACTTTTTGTAGGGAAAAGGTCCCTGTCATACTTTCTTCAATGTGATTTTAAATGTAAACGTATTGGAATATGAACAACATGAACTTATTGGAATTGCCTTAACAGTTCCTTTGGCAATTCGTAGTATTTCATAACCGAGGTCAAAACATAAATATTATTAATAAAACTGTTAATATACATTAGTTGCAGGGGTTTTTATTTTTCAAAGAATCCTTTCGTGGTTTAGGGTTATCTAGTTACTGTTTATTAAATTATTCAGAAACTTGTTTCTTTGAAAGGATACGACATCCATTATTTGAATTGTAATCATGGAATAGTCGATTGATACCATGTTTTTATTACAATTTCAACTTCAGCTAGCAATAAAACCCGATTATTTGATTTTCGTTGTTTCGAAATTAAATCATTAATATCTTTTATTTGAAATAAATGTTTGCGTTTTTTATTATTAAAAAATGAAACTCAGATCTCACTTCATTTACCTTTTATTCGTCTTTCCATTCTTAGTTGCCTCTTTGCATATTTAATTTTGTTTTCGTTTTTCTCTTCACCCATTTAGGATATTTGTTCTACGTAAATAATTTATCATTTGGCTAATATTTACACAAATATTCAAGATTGTTTTTAAAGAAAAGACATACGCTGTAGTGATTGAAATTTGGATGAAAATTATACAAATAACGTCATGGCTTTTATAGAAGCCTACAGAAATACATAAGGAAAATAAATTTAAAAGATTTTTTACATAAATATGTAGTAAAATAGAATAGGAAACTTAGGTCTTCAATCATAGATTGTTTCGATAATCTAATAGCAGTCAGCTCAATGTATAGTAATCCTGAATTTGATTAGCACATGTTGTCGACGTTATATCGTTATAATTGGACGTGTTCATTGATTTTAATCACAGACAGCGGTTAGCAATAATATGGATATTGTGTTTAAACTTGCATAAAATTGAATCATATAATACGGTAATAGTTTAATCAGATTACAACAGGCCCAGAAAGTTTTTGATGTTTTTCGAATGAAGACTTTCAAGTTACGGAACATTTAAAAAATTTTTAATATTAATTATTCTTTAATAACAAATATACTTTTACAAATGATAAACAATAAATGCTGTGTGTACTTTTATATGTTGGTTAAATTATTTTTGGGATAAATGGATATATATTTATATATTTTAATATAACTAGAATTTGATTCGTCTTGAAGAAGATTGTACGAAAATGTCTAGTGATCGTAATAGATAAGCTATATAATGTCTTTTTTTTTTTTAGACAGTTATTTTAGACATTTTTTTTTAATAAACACACTTAATGAGATAGTAATGAAAGGTCTGATAATACACTGTCTCTAATCTCGACATCCTTAACAGTGACATGACAGTGGGGTCTAACAGCATGACAACAATGGACTTGTTAACGTTTTATATACCAGCCTTCGAAACTACCCTTTGCTATACACTCTAATAGGACAGTCAAGGAATTAAACATTTATAGTTCATTAATCTGCTAAAAACTGACTATAATTATAATTGTATCTACATTATTTTATAGAATTGATTGAAATGTATTCGGGATATCTCCGTGATAACTTTACCACATTCACCTATTTTTTAATTTTTTTTAATTTTAAGTTTGAGATTGATAACGACATTATGAGCCATTTTCTTCTTTTCATCCCATCTTATTCATTGTGTTTTCTCTCGTTATTAAAAGAAATTCTTAATGCACTTGTTACCTCTTAATTCTAGTTAATGGCTTTTACGTGGTGGGTGTTTTCATTATCTGAACTTGCTCGTCTCATAAGTTAGGTTTCCTTGAAACATATCTTTTCTTTAATGCCCTGATAAAGAAAAGCCTTAGGCATCCGAAACGTCGTTATTTTAATACTTCACCAAATATATGATAATGCATTTCTTGTTTAAGTCAACGTAATTTAAATACGAAAAGTGGAGAGAGTAAGAAAGTTAAAGTTGGCATGACAGTTTTCGAGCATCTGTTTGTAAAGATTATGCAAAAAAGGGCCGAATTTGTATATAAAAAAAAAAATCAATGGTGAGTTTTCGCGGATTGCTCTTCAAATTAGATCGATTTTTATAAGAATTGAAGCGTTTGAAACCTCTGGGATCCTGGGACAGCTGTTTCGAGTTTGTTGAGCTCTCATCAGCCAAAGTTACCCAATGCGTTAAGATTCGAGAAAATTCAAGAAAGTAAGTCGGAAAAAAAAAAGAAGAGAAATACAGTGATTTAACAACTCTTCAGCAGAACTTAAAAAAAGAAATACAAAGAATAAAGTGAATAACAAATCCTCCAATAGATATTTAATTTTTATTGTTGTATATTTTCATTTTTACTTTACATATTAAAAGTTCAAGTTTTGGTTTCTTTTTTTTTTAATATTTAATTTTTACGTTGTGGACAAATGTCTCTTGTTGCAAGTGTGTAGCTGACCCGAGATTTCCTGCCTATTTTTGTTTTTTAAATTTATTTTTCTTATGTTCACTGTAAGAAAGGTCACTTGCTTTTTTATCAATAAATTTAACATTTGAGTTATCGTCAATATGGCGCTTTAACATCAGTCTTTACTGGATTTTCAATTGTTCTCATTCACTTCAATTGCTGTTTATATAGGAATTTCTCAGTATTTATTTTAATTTAATAATGTTAATCCCATAAACTTTGAATATTCTATTTAATAATAACCCAATAATTAATTTTTGTCATTCTTCAATGATTTACCTCGTGTTAAAATATAATTTAACTCCCGCAGCTAAATCTGTAAGGAAAAATAAGATACTAACCAGAGCGTTGTCTGTTCTCTATTAATTATTAGTGATAGTGTTTTGGCGTCTGCTGCGGATTGTAAATAATCAGTTAAATTAACTAATCTTTTTTGGTAGCTCGTTGTCTCCCGCTGTGTCATTCTCGTCTAAATAGAAGTTTGTTTAAATTTAATCTTTTCAGTTAATTGTAAAGTATACGAGTAATTGTCGTTTACAGTACGCAAGTAAAGTCACAAAATTATTATTATTGTTATAAAAGAATTATATTATTCTCTTCGTATTATAATGGGTTTTTTTATCATTAAAAATTTTTAGTTGCTTATCACTTTTTTATTATTCCTGTTTTAATCTAAAACTTTAACATCTATCGAAAAATAGTGAGAAAATATTCTTCTAAAAAGTAGTTAAAAATATTAATAAATAAGTTATATTAATACGTAATACGTAATCGATGGAGTGGTGTCTCAAAAGCAAAAATAAACAATAAAAAACTTACTAATGAAATATTAGTGAGAAAATTCATGTGCCAGAGGTCCGCCGGCCTCAATGAATTTTTTTTTTTTTTAAACATAAGAAATTCAATCTGCGCATTGAGTTACTAATAAACAACAATGGATGAGACCAAATTGTTTACTAAGTGACATCCTGGAACAGCTGTTTCACGCTCTTTGGCGATCATCAGCCAGGAGCAGTCACCAGTAAACAACGAGGTCTCAGTACTGAGGCTAATAGGAATAATCGTCGGAAACGCAATGTTGCCTCAAAAGCAAAAATAAATATTTCATTTGTGAGGTTTTTTTTTTTTTTTTTTTTTTTTTATTTATTCTAGCTTTTGAAGCACCACTGCCTTTTCGACGATTATTTCTATTAGCTTTAGTACTGTGACCTCGTTGTTTACAGGTGACTACTACTAGCTGATGATTGCCAAAGAGCGTGAAACAGCTGTACTAGGATGTAACATTGTAAACACTTGGTTTCACCCATTTACATAATATGTAAGTTTACAAATGTTGCTAGTCTGACTGTTTTTGTTGCTAGTATTCACGAAGCTAATTTAGACTTCAATTATTTCTTTCTTAGGTGGGTGGCGGGAAAAGGACTGCGGCTCGGTACTTTGGATTTCGTTATAATTTTAAAAAGATGATATTAGCAAAAAGATTATTTCTAATAGGTATTTTTTTTCCTTTAATTTTTTTGTTTGTTTTTTGTTATTAGTTAGTTCAATTTTAGCAATTAACACATACACATATATGTATATAAAATAAATCCAAAACACAAAACTTGAAGCTCACTGTCACAATTCACTGTCCGGCTCTTATATATATATATATATATATATATACATATTTTAAATGTATACAAAAGCATATTTGCATTCTTAAAAGAAATCTTGAGTTGTATATTTGAAGAGTTGTTTTAGCGTACCTGATCTTATCTCAAATAATAAATTCAGGTAAAAGATGAATTCCTTGGAAAATCGGAAAAACATTTTGTAATATATCATTTTATAAGTATTTTTTAAGAAGATGTTTTAAGTTATTTCTATTAGTGTATTGTATCAAACAGAAGCATTAATAAATAATCACAAATAATTTAATGTTTTCTATACTACTTATTATTATTTTTGATGTAAAATATCATTCACTTAATAATTATTTACTACAAAAAAGGATTTCGCAAAATAACTACGGTTCTATGCTGAATGTTCTTGAATTCTGTCTTTAAAGATGCTGACGGATTCACCAACATAAACTACTTCACATCCTTTCGTTATTAATTGCATAAAACTGCTCCCATTTATCTCCTTCGGATGTTTTTTTTTTATCCTATTTTTGCTTTCTGTCAGAGAAAAATAACTTAGCACCAGAGGGGTCGTGTTTTTATTTGTTTTTCTGTTTGTTACCTTAAGCCTTCCCATCTGGCAACTCTCCTAACCTCCATCTTGAAAGGATTATCGAACCCCGGCCTCAAGTCTCCACTCGCCAGTTTCCAATTATATACGGGGGAGTAATTTCACCTAAAGTTGAATTTCCTCCTGAGAAATGGGACTGTAGCTCCTTTTATCTTGTTTATGTTTTTTGGTTCACTTCTGTGCTTTAGGGACTAAAAAAAAATTTTTTTCTCATTTTTGTGCATTTTGAATTTGGCAGAAAATATTTCGAAAACTCGGGAAGCTAAACAAATATGCAAGTTAATGTAGCGATTACAGTGCATTTGAAATTTATATATAAAAAGTCCATGTAGATCTATAATACATGCTTTCTTTCCATTAGGCCAGAGCAGTAATGAAGTTTATACATTACTATTTTTGGTGAACTGATGGTGCCCTTTCGGTGACCTAGGTTGTTTGAAATTTACATATAAAAAGATTACAAATAAAACGTATATATAGATCTTTGATACATGCTTTCTTTCCATTAGGTCAAAGCAGTAGTGAAGTTTATACATTACTATTCATTTTTTCGGTGACCTAATGGCAAGCATGTATGTATGTGGGTGTTAGCTGCATAAGAATGGTGTACGGAAATTTAAAAACAGATTGTGTCTTTAATCTTTGCGGAATTTAATTTTTCTTTTCTTTTCTGACTTCGTACGTTGTTGGGTAACGGATGCCTCCTTGATTATCATCTTCGAAGTCATGTAAAGTTTTAAAAGAAGAAAAGTTTCATGTTGTAGTTGGTATAGTGAAATTGTAAGTGTGTTAAAATCTTCTTCGAAAATCAGGAATGTTAACTTTTTAAATGAGGATAATAATGTATGATAATAAATTGTGAAAATAAAAAATTTATGTATTATATTTTCGCTGTAAATATCTGTTTTTGAAACGACTCACTGGTCAACATGAAAGAAAAATGTGATAGAATATATGAATGAGAGTACAATATGAAAAAAAAATGTACTAGAACATATGACAGAAAGTATAATATGAAAAAAAATGTGATAGAATATATGAATGAAAGTACAATACGAAAAAAAAATGTGCTAGAACATATGACAGAAAGTACAACATGAAAGAAAAATGTGATAGAATATATGAATGAAAGTACAATATGAAAAAAAAATGTACTAGAATATATGACAGAAAGTACAATATGAAAAAAAAATGTACTAGAATATATGACAGAAAGTACAATATGAAAAAAAATGTGATAGAATATATGAATGAAAGTACAATACGAAAAAAAAATGTGCTAGAACATATGACAGAAAGTACTATACGAAAAAAAAATATGCTAGAACATATGACAGAAAGTACAATATGAAATAAAAATATGATAGAATATATGAATGAAAGTACAATACGAAAAAAAAAATGTACTAGAACATATGACAGAAAGTACAATATGAAATAAAAATATGATAGAATATATGAATGAAAGTACAATACGAAAAAAAAAAATGTACTAGAACATATGACAGAAAGTACAATACGAAAGAAAAATGTGATAGAATATATGAAGAAAGTTTAATATGAAAGAGAAATATGCTAAAACATATGAAAGCAAGTTTAATCTAAAAGAAAAATTCTACACCGCCAGCCTAGTAATTTGAATGATTGCTGTTTCAGACTTATTAGTTTTCCTCAATTAGAGTCCGTCTATCCTAGTTGTAGCGAGCCAGTAATATAAGTTGTATTTTTAGAATTAGCGACTAGTTAGATATTTAAAAATATACCTGTTTGTCAAGTAATAAAGTTTATTATAAAAGAAGACTTACAGCGTCGGCTTAGTTTTGTTCATTTGAATGACTGCTATTTCAGACTTATTGTAGAAATTGTTTAATCTTTAATTTGATTGGTAGAGGCGTTGATGAGTACACTACGTCACTTGCCACTGTCATAGCAGTGGCAAAACAATCACGTAAAATTTTGAAATAGAAAAATGTGAAACCGTCGTTGTTGAAGTGATGTAATGGTATCCAAGATGGCGGAAGTTTGTTTTTTTTTCCTCCAGATGTTGCAATGAAATTATTTTATCGGGGATCGTTGTTTAATGTTTAATGTAAATTCATATCATTGACAAATATAATTTATAAGTGATATTTCTTTATTTATTTTCTGTCCAATTGTGTTTTTTTTTTTTAAATATCTAAATCAAAAATACATACAAAAACTTTCGGAGACCTTGTGCGGCTCCCTTGTCAATTCTGATTTTTACTTAATCTAAGCATGTTATTTTAGTTACACATTAAAACTTATTTTGAATTTAAATGTCTACGATATTATATTATTCATGGATGCTAACAGTAACAATAGTTTATCTTTCTTTCCGGTAATATGGTTTAACGTAATCATCAATAAAAAGTCGGTAATTAGTGAATTGATATCAATTACTGTTATTTCTAGATGATATTTTAATGAATTTTAGTTGTGAATTGCGTTTGCCTCATTTAAGACTACGAAGCACAGTCACATCGGCATATCTCGGCAGGAAAACAGCATAAGATGGCAGCAAATTGATTGGGAAAAGTCTTGATGGTTGCCTTATTTCTTTTATCGATGTTATGGCACTTTAAAAAAAAAAAAAGAAATGCCATACATTTATCAAGGATCAAAGTCCTATACGCTTAGTAAAATCGTACAGAATAACAAAAAGAAATAGAATTTAACTGATTGTTTTCTGAGTCGGGATTGAGAAGAGACAACGGTTTATCAATACTTTGGCTTTTCCAGGACACATGAGTCAATCGTATTGTGAAACTGTCACTGATCTCACCCAAGTGATACTGTTTATGATTAGTTCACTTTAACAGACACGGGACCAAATCCGAATTTAGGCAATACGGGCGTAAGGGAAGAGCTATACGGGGAACCAAAAATCTGGAACGCCCGATTCGATGTGTGTCAAAAAATTAATTTGACTAAAATATCATCAAAACAAACTAAATATCAGACAGTTAACGTAAGTTTCTGTACAGGGTGTCCGACAAGTCCCGCATCATAGGAGATATCATTTGTTTGTCAACAACAATTAAAACAAAATTATGATATCGCCTATGATGCGGGACTTGTCGGACACCCTGTAGATGATCGCAAGCAATGCGCTATACTTTTTTTTTTCTGGTGTTGTAATACTAAAGGGCGCGAAAGATTCTTTCTCTCTGTCTCTCAGTCAAAGTTTATATTCTTCAAGCTTTTGATTGCGTGAAACAGCGCAGAGGTTCTCAAACTTTTTCCAGGTTTCCTGTTTTTTTTTAATTAACATATTTTAATTTGATAATTAATGAAATTTTTGCTACAAGCTAAACCGAACCACACAAGGACAGCTATTTTTGTAATATAAGGTTTTCATCGCATGTATTGAATAATTGCTTATAAATATACCTATTTTCTCCAAAGCATTCGTGCCGCTTGTTTGAGAAATTCTGTCCTGTATTATAATTATTATTTAGTAATTGATTTTTTCTTATATGAAAACATAAATGCATGTTTTAGGGGTGATTTTTTTTTTACTTATTCCTTTAACGAAACATGTTTTTTTTTTTTTTTTTCGATTACTGGGAATTTGGTTTCATCTAATGAGGGGGGCGCTAAGGGGTTCGCTGGTCACGAAAGTGAAATCTCCAAGAAGTCACGCTCAGCTCAAAATTCAACCTGTTCTTAAGCCTTTTCAGTTTTTGTATTGATCTTCCGTTTCTCGTTAACACGAAAGAAATCCAAGCAGATGAAAGGCTTTGTTTAATTCCAAGTGAATCCGTACTTCTCATAACAAGTGCGCGAGCTTCATAATGAAACAACGCTCGTGAGTACAACAGTCGCGCAGATGATTCCGTGATAGCCTCTATTAGATGTACAGGATGATCAGAAAGTAACGATACAAAAACAGAACGCATCAAAAAAATCGTCAAAGTAGTTTAAAGCAATTTAAACGAGTCTGAACAAAGTTACTGATTGAATTTTGATTTTTTGCTTACTCGCGATTAAGAAAGTGTGGCTCATTAAGTCACCCAGTCTGTGTGTGTGTTCGCGCGCTCCTAATAACTTTTAAACCGTTGGGTGGATCTTCTTGAAGCTTGGTATGCATATTCGAGGACTGGGGACAATCTGACTTTTACATTTGAAATCTTTGCCAAATGGATGCTTGTTGAGAAATTAGCGCGAGGAAATGATTAAAAATCCCCATAGAAAAGCATTGGAATCTAAACAATGGATTTCTGTCTTAATTCCATTAACATTTCATTGTCTTAAACAATTTCACTGCTCGTGTTTGATACGATTCAAATTAATCCAATTTAGTTCACTGAAGTAAATAATACGGATTTAATTCGTTCTTTTACAGAAGAATGGAAATTTTCTACCATTTGTGTTTGATAGATATTAGAAATTGAAATATAGGATTCCAATTTTTCTCGTTTTAACGATTTTTAGAGAGTTAAAAAAATAATAAAAATTAAGAAATTGTAAGAAATAATATTATAAGGAAAGTGGGTTTTAAGTTCTTTAGAAATTCTTATTTTGCGACGTTATCGTGTCTTTTCAAATTATCACTCGGAGACAAAGAAGAACACCCACATAGGATATACTCAACAGAGGCTCCATATCCACCTTAGAATCTACGGAACTTTAATATCATTCTGCAGCTTTTTATTATTAATAATATTTCCTTTAAAATTACAGAACTTTTTCTATTCATAACTTATATAAATTTCCAAGTCATTATGTGCTTGCATAATCCTATAACAAATATTAAATACATTAAAAAAAATTGCATATTTCATTAACTTTAGATAGAATTTTTTTAACATTGTTTTTTAAAAATTAAATAAATAAGAGAAGAATTACGTTAAACTACCTCAGATATCCAAGTTTTCAAATCGTTTTTTTAATATCATACATTCCATTATTTTGAATTATGACGGTAACATCATTAATTTTACTAAACCTAGTTAGTCATCTATTTTTCTGATTAATCTTAATAATCTATACATTATTAAATCATGGAAGTTCGCACGCGCGTTGCTAGGAAACAGTAGTATTGTTTCATGGTCGACTCTGTCCTCAACAATGTAGTTTTGCACGAGCGTTGCGAGGCAACAGGAGCGTTGTTACTTGGTCAACTCAACTGCGGAAATTACAAATGGTTTTCAATATTGTATTGCAAATATTTTTTTAGAATTTAAACTTTAATTTTTTTTTTAATGTTAGGTTTAGTGTTAATGTTTCAGCCTTATTTATTAAGACTGAAAAGAAAATATTTAAAGCAATATATTGTATTTTTTAATACTTCTGATTTTCACAAAAAAGTAATAAAATTCAGCAGATATCTTAAAGTAACTAAGAATTCTTTAGTTATAAGTGCGTTTGAAAAGAAAATTTGCCAACTTCGAACTCTTTAAGCCCATTTCATACCTAACGCGTACCAAAAAAAAAAAATACTACATAAATATACCTTTCTGAAACTTTTGAGTGCGTCGTGTAATTGAATGTAACTGGTTCTCACTTTCATCTCTGCCTTCACTTTGAAATGGGACTCTGGAGAAAACCTTCCCTAATTGAAATAATAAACAGGAACGACAACATTGGAGCCCAAACACTGTCTTTAATGTTCGTGGAAATTCGTGAAACAGCTGTAAATCTAACAATAATGGGCGAGACCAAATTGTTTACCAAGTGACATCCTGGAACAGTTGTTTCACGCTCTTTGGCGATCATCAGCCAGGAGGACGTCACCAGTAAAACAATGAGGTCTCCGTACGGAGGCTAATAGGAATGGTCATCGGAAGCGCAGTGGTGCCTCAAGAGAATCTATTGTTCAGTTTTTCTTTTGAGGACCGCTGCTCTTCTGATGATCATTCCTGTCAGCCACAGTACGGAGGCCTCAGTACTGTGACTGCTTCTGGCTGATGATCGCCAAAGAGCGTGAAACAGCTGTCCCAGGATGTCACTTGGTAGACAATTCGGTCTCATCCATTGTTGTTTATTATTAATTCAAATGCGCAGTTTGAATTTTTATGCTTTAAAATAATTCATTCAGGCCTGCGCACTGCTGGCACACGAATTTCCCATTTATTTTTCGTTAATGAGTTTTTTTTCCGTTCATTTTTTTTCTCTTGAGGCACCACTGTGCTTCCGATGAACCGAGGATTATCTCTTGTTTATAAATGTGCATGCCAAGTTTCATAAAGATCCATTCGCTGAAGTTGTTACGGGAATACATTTATAGGGGTCAAGCACACAGCAAACTAATGTATACGACCCAAATTTTTCTCAAGAAGCTAAATTAATACGAGCTGAAAAACGTTTCTGTATCTTCTCTATAAAAAAACAAAAACAGAAATAAAATTTTAACGTGTGCATGGAAACATTACTCCATACCAAAATACTGTACAAAAATATTATAATTTAAAACCATACAAACATATGAAGGAGCTTTCGAGCCACTTAGCAGAGCTCATTATCAACTGATAGAATCAAAACAAGCTTTACACTGTATTCAAATGTTGTATAAATTGTTTTATGTTTTAATAATGCTGTATAGTTGGTTTAAATTTGTATATATTGAAGAACCTGTTTTAATTTTATCAGTTGATAATGAGATCTGTTAAGGGGTTCGAAAGCTCCTGCATTTGTATGTATGTTTTTAAAGTATAATATTTTTTTAACAAAACATTGGCGTATAGACTGAATTTTATATTTCAAATATTTTCTCTATTAAAAAAAAAAGTATTTATTTTCTCTATAAAGGAACTTCTCTAAAAAAAATATTTCTCATTTCAAATCAGATATTTTTTCATTTCCGGTGTCATTTCTTTATGCTCTTATATTAATTTCTGGAACGTTAAATCTTTTGTTTAAAAGAAAATTATACTTGATGGACCAGCTTCTCTAAAACAAGTCGAAATTGGCCTAAGCAGTTTTAGTTCACTTTTTGTTAAACTATTAAAATTAAAGATTAAATCTAATATTTTTGATGTTAGTGTTTTCTTTTACTGAGTATACTACAACCTCGTTTATCCGGCCCCCGCTGATCCGGATCTTCGGATAATCCGGAACATATTTGTAGAATTTTTTATTTTTTTATTTAATGTTCACATAGATAATAATTTTAACTATGATGACAAGAACGTACTATAAGTACATTCGCTTTTTATTTTGATTAAATGTACAGTTCCTGCATAGATTGTACAATAAATTACGGTAATAAAATGCTTTTTGTCGAGTTTAAGAAAGCTTTACTAGACTGTCACAGGGCGTTGAAGCTACAAAACATAGTTTTTTATCGTAATAAACGGTAAGTCTGTTTATTTAAGGATTTGTTTTGCTTATTACCCATATTATCCGGATTATCCGGATTTTCGATTTTCCGGATCGCCTTTGGTTTCAGTTAGTCCGGATAAACGAGGTTGTAGTGTACTTATTTATTTTTGAGCAAATTTTGTACATATATATTTTTATACGTATTTTTCAAACATTAATAAACATATTGAGTTAATTAATCAATAAAGACTATAAATTTAAGTTGTTTTTTGATTGGAACATGAAAAATACAAGTCAAAGTCACTAGATAAATGATGGTTCAAATGATGGTTTAATAATTTGTCCACATAATTTTTTTTAAAAGATAAGTAACTACAAATTTTTCGAATAATTTTTTAAATTAAATAATATGTATTGTCACAGTTTTGAAAAAAAAACTCTTGGAAGTTTTGTTTGCCTATAACTATTTACTTCTAAAACTTATCTCCTATGAAAACAAGGAACAACGACCACGGGATACTTCCATCAGCCGTAAAACACTGTTGATTCCTCATTCTGAATGCGAAGCAGGTTCATCTTTTTATAGCAAAGAAGAAGACATGTGGGTGGAGGCCGTTGACCCTGGAAATTACAGCTCATTCGGTTCCGAAATAACCCAAGCGCCGTAAAAATAGCCATTCCCGAAGGGTTGCAACACGAAAAACAGGGTACTTTTATTATCTTGTCTGTTATTTTTTTATATATAAACAAAACAAGCAAAGTAATATTTCACTTAGATTAAATTTCTCTCCAAAAAACATCTGGTATTTACAAGAATTCAGAATATCAATGCCCTGCTATTCGTTTTTAGTATATTTACAAAGGAAAGTAAAGATTACGAGTGACGGACGGACAGACCGTTAGGAAATCACGGTATTAAGATTAAATTACTGGAATATTCGAAGATACAAGTCCAATTTTTCATCATCATCATCATCTTTTCAGCCATTTTCTACCAACTACAAATGAAGATCTTTTTGGTAGAATTTCTTCTTTCTTTCGTCTTCAAATCAAAAAAAAAAAACTGTCGTTAAAAGATTTTAATTTTGCTCGCCCATCTGTCTAACGGACGTTTTCGTGTTCTCTTCTCATTCCAGAAGATTCGCTTTAGAATCTTTTTTTTTTTTGTCCATTTAAGATCGTTTCTTCTTGCTACATATTCTTTATCTACATATTCTTTAGAGCATTCTCGTTATTCGTTCTTACAAACAGCCTCGTTTCCAGTCTTTACATGCATAAGAAAGTCTTACTAATCCTCTAGAACAGTGGTCGGCAACCTTTTGTTGTAAAAGGGCCAAATACGTTATGTGGGGATTACTGCGGGCCGCACTTGGGGCAAAAAGGAAAATTTTATTTTAACAACCAAAAAAAAAAAACGGAAAATCTTAATTTAACAACCAAAAAAAAAAAATGAAAATCTTAATTTAACAACTAAAAAAAAAAACAAAACAAAAAAAACGGAAAACTTATTTTAACAACCAAAAAAAAAACAAAAAAACGGAAAATCTTAATTTAACAATCAAAAAAAAAAAAAATCTTCCAACATGCCCCGCGGGCCGCACCAAAACGCTTCATGGGCCGCATGCCGACCGCTGCTCTAGAACATTTTTCTTCTCTCTGTTTGTACGCGTCATGACGCTAAAACGGTCGGACAAATTTCCGTCAAATTTGGTCCGTAGTTTATTTATGATCCTCAACTTGAAACGCAGGCACATTTATTTCGATCGCAAACCTTCCCATTCCTCAAATACGACCCCTGAAATCTCCGAATACGCCTGGGTCGACTTTTTAAAAATTTGACACAATGGTTATTTCTGGTAGAATATGAGCAGTATTATTTTGATCTCCATCCCCCCCCCCCCCCCCCCCGCCAGTTCTCGAACTTGATCCCCCAGCGCTGTTTCCTCAGTCCCCAATCCGCGATAAATATCTTAGTGTATATTTAATATAAAGTAAATAGCCTGTTTTGGCTCATAAACTTCATGCAATTATTGTACTCACAGAGGAAGAAGAATTACCTTATATGGAGAAAAACGCATCACTTAGTTGATCCTGGAACTCATTGCTGCAGAAAGCAATATGGCGGCGTCAGAAGAACAGGTTACTGTAAGGCCTGCACAGTCAAGCTAAAGGTATACTTTGGAACGTTTACACTAGTTTAAGAGTGAGGGTGATGGAATATGTATTTCTGAATTACTAGGAAGATCTGCTATTGCTAAAATTTGTCCCATTTGAAGATGAAGAGAATTATCAACGAGCGAAAAATAACAGGAGCCGCAGTTCGTTTTCCTCTCCCGTACATTTCCTATTCCACGTTCGAAGCCTTTTGGATATGGATGATATTATAAAAAATGTGAATAACGGTAATAAATAATTATAACTGTACATAGGTACGTTAAAGATGCAAAAAAAAAATAAAAAATAAAAATAAAAAATCTTGTTCTCTTTTACGTTGATTTGCAGAAATATAGGAATTAGTTACGATGCTTTTCAATAGAGGTCGCTGAGCATACATGGAAGTAGTAATCCATAACCCACGATTTACTTCTTTTTTTTTTTAATCGTCATCGTTTAAATAACATTATTGGTCCAATGTCTACAAATGGGCTTTTCCTTTTAATTAATGTAAATCTACATTAAAACTTTTAGGTTATCAGGATTCTTCATTTGTCATGATTACAATATTGTAGCGACAAGTTTCAGTCTTGTAAGTCCAGTAAGTCTTCAGATGTCTTGATCATGCTTAGACCGGAATAAGCTTATTTCGATTTATATATGATTGCTAATATATATATATATATATATTTTTTTAGTTCAAACGTATTTTTCATTTAGCTGTAGTTTAACTGGTTACAAAAGTATAAACCAAACCTACAATATCCTTTATTATATGAAATAGCGTGGTTCTGCTTATAGTGCAGTTTATAAAAATTCTTAAGTTAACCTTTTAATTCAATCGTATCTTATTTTGTATTTAAAAAGCCATAGAAATTGCTATTAAGATAAAAGAATTAAATTTGTTTTGAATTAATCTATATTATTAAAAAAAAACCTGTGAGTGTGTGCGTATGTCCGCAACAATGGAATGTCGCATGCGCGTTGCCAGGCAACAGGAGTATTGTTGCATGGTCAACTCATTAGAATTCTTTCAGATAAGGAAAATATTTCAAAATATAAAACCAACAATATTGTATATAGAGAAATTGTTTAGAATTGTAGGTATTGTATTGCATGTATTTGTTGGAATTTAAACTTTAATTTACGTTTCGCTTCAGTTGTTAGTTTTAGTTTGTAGTTTACTTTATGCAATTTGTCTTTTTGAATAAATACAGTATTGGTTTCCATTCATTAACTGTAATCACGTTATACAAGGTGATTCACGAAGATATGCAGAAACTTCGGGAGCTCATTCTACATGTAAAAGTAAAGAAAAAAAAATTATATAAACATAGGTCTGAAAATGCTTCGGTATCGAGTTACGGCTAGCGAAAGATTTCGCCCATAATGTAGTACCCTGGGTGAAATGAAGACTTGCTGGAAGTCTGGGAAAGTAAATTAAGGGGCGAAATCAGTGGTTTCTTAGGGTTGTTGATCTGAAAAATCGAATGAAACCTGTCGCAGAACTGTATCTCCCAGTGGTTTGAAGCTTATCCCACGGGGAACCTACAAAAAAGTTGGCAATACAATAACAGCTGTTCAACAATAATGTGAATTGCATTGTTTTGATTTATTGTGAGAGCTAACAACTGAGGTGTAGTCCATGTGCGCATTGTTGTACTACATTATCGCCGAAATCTTTCGCTAGCCGTAACTCGATACCGAAGCATTTCGGGACCTATGTTTATATAACTTTATTTCTTTTACATGTAGAATGAGCTCCCGAAGTTCCTGCATATCTTCGTGAAACACCCTGTATATACGAGACTTACGGAGCAAAACGACGGGCAGCCATCTAGTATCAACTTAAATTAATTTTATAATTTTAATTTTTCAGATTCATATTTTTTTTTGCAAAGAAAGGCACGAATCCCTAAAACAAACGGGATTCCTTCCATTCTTCCCGTAATTAAAAAAAAAAAAACCCAAGAGAATGGAATGAAGAATTCAAAATGACATCGTCATTATCATCATCATCACCATCCGTGTTGTCTTGTTCATTCTTTACGTTCTAAGGGTCACGGCACGGACGAATCAATACTGCCAGTTTATCCTCCGGGGACTGGCGTGAGTTCATTATCACCGACACAGAGTAAAAGCCTTTCACAACGAGGTGTTGGTTGATGTGGATCTCCATTAGCTTAGACCAAGAGGTTTTTCAGTTGACAATTTAATTTTTAATACCTTCAAGTCCCTTAAAGGACGTCAATCTTCTTCCCTTAAAATATTGATTTTTTTTTTATTATCCTTGTGGTTTTTTTTCGTGAAAAAACATATAAAGAAGAAGCCTTCCTATTAATATATTTACATTAATAACCTATAACAATTTAAGTTAAAATTATTCAATTCGCTGAATTGAAAAATAATTGTTTCACTTGTAAAAATTTTCCACGGAAATTTTTGTCGTTTTACGTCCAGGGAATCCACTCAGATATATTTTCAAATATAAAAGAGTGTTTATCCCGTGTCCATCAATATGCATTCCAAGTTCGAAGAAGATCCGTTCGCTGGCTGTTAAGTGAAGACACGCACACAATTTCTTTTTTTCTACTTTGTTTATTTTTAAATTTTAATATCCTCAAATTTTAATATAAATAGGAGAAAGTTTCCGTTTATTGAAAAATTAAATAAATACGCGTTACTTGTTTAAATTGTTATTAATAAAAGCTTTAAGTTGTTTAAATCCTGTTAAACACAATCGCATCAAAGCGTGTGGAATTAGTGGGTTGATAAAATGGTTAATACACACTCTTGACATTATAGAAATACACCTAACCCTCGAAGAACATGATTAATTGGTTCCGTGTTGTTCGAGACTACAAAAAACGGGATTCCGTTTCAAGTGTGAAAATAAAAAAAAAAGTTACGTTTTAAAATTTTTTTGTGTTGAATATAAAACTAAAATTTTTTATTTTTTGAATTCATACTAGTCGGCTACCCGTCGCTTCGCTCCGGAAGCCTCCCTTATGTAACGGAAAACAATTTTTTATTTATTAAAAATAACACACACACACACACAAATTACATCAAGGAAACTAAAACTAAAATTTTTTAAAAGCTTCTTTTTAATTAATTTTTGATGTCTATATTCTCTCAATCTACGACTGCTTTTAGAACCACCTTGTAAATCATATATCTATGATATATTTTTATTTTTTACAGAGATTAGAATGTAGGCCTAGTGGTCTAATGGCTAAGACGTCTAACTTCTGAGCAGTATTCTACCTAATAAAAATAGTGCATCTTTCTTTCTTGACTATCTTTTTTTTTATTCCTATTGATACTTTTCAGTCGTTTTCGAGTTAGAAATAGTGATGTTTTTGAGTTACAAATAGTGATTTTTTCAGTATTCTACCTAATGAAATACTGCTTCTTATTTCTTGACTTTTTTTTTTTTTTTATTCCAAATGATACTTTTCAGTGGTTTCTGAGTTACAATAGTGTTGAGTATTCTAAATAATAGAAATACTGCTTCTTTCTTTTTTGAGTCTCTTTTTTTATTCTAAGTGGCACTTTTCAGTGGCTTTTGTCTTCCAAATATTGATGGTTTCTGAGTTACAGATAGTGATTTTTCAGTATTCTATCTAATAGAAGTATAGCTTCATTCTTTTTTGACCTTCATTTTAATTATAATTGTCACTTTTCAGTGACGGTGATTGTAGTCCCTATGGCCTAATGGATAAGGCATCTGACTTCGGATCAGAAGGTTGCAGGTTCGATTCCTGTCGCGGATGTTTCATTGTAAAAATTATTTCTATTTTCCATTCGCTCAGAAAATTGCGCCGGACAGACACACAGACAGACAGACAGAAAGACAGACAGACAGAGAAATAAAAGATTTTAGTAATATAGATTGTCACTTTTCAGTGACGATTGAGTTACATTTATTGATGGTTTTTGAGTTGCAAATAGTGATTTTTTCGGTATTCCACCTCAAAAAAAGAGTGCTTCTCTCTTTCTTGACTCTGTTTTCTTTACTCCAATATCTGGCGTGTACACCCACATATTTTTCAATATCACATAGGATTTGGTTAAGTAAGAATATTTAAAATATTGCAACGTTTCGGCAATTATCGTTCTAATTGTCAGTTTCGAATTACAAATAAACTGACTGATGTGAAATAAATAAACAATCTTGAGATTAAAAAAAAAGATTGATTACAGTCCTTATTGATGGGGGAAAGGAAAGGAGATATAAGTAAAAAAACCATATGAAGAGAGTTGCAGTCCCTATGGCCTAATGGATAAGGCATCTGACTTCGGATCAGAAGGTTGCAGGTTCGATTCCTGTCGCGGATGTTTCATTGTAAAAATTATTTCTATTTTCCATTCGCTCAGAAAATTGCGCCGGACAGACACACAGAAAGACAGACAGACAGAGAAATAAAAGATTTTAGTAATATAGATTGTAAGCACTTCTAAGAAATCTTGTATTACATAATTAAAATTAATTTTTTAATTGGAAAAAATATAATTCTAAAACATTAAAAGTACAATGTTAGAAGCTCGGTTATAACGTGATCTTTCGGATCCAAAATTTCGAAGATCGCGGTATAATCGAACTTTTATTACTTCGCGACGTCAAATGTCGTATATCGTACCCTATTATCGCCCACACGATTCCAAATCGATTTAAAATGGTCAGTTCGCGATTACCTACATCATTCAGAGCTATGTGAAAGAATTTTATATTTATAAATACATAAATCATTACCTTTTCAACACTTTGATGGTTATATTAGCCAAAATTGATTTGGCGCCGCCATCTTGGCATCTTGTACAAACGACGAGTCACGTGGATCGAAACTAGGTATTCATACGCCTATTAGATTACATGGGCCTCTTTACTGGTTGTCATTGGCAGAAAAATAGAACCCGATATTCATTTTGGTTAAACGAAAAAGTCCGCAATTCCAGAATTTTTTTAAAAATATATTGTATTTGACGCATTTTCGTGACATTAGGGTGGGTATAGAGTCTCAATTACTGTAAATAATAAGGAAACAAGCATATTAATTTACACCTTTGATTTGATTTTAGGCGAAAAAACGGTAAATTTTGCAATTTTACAATTGTACACCTTTTCCAAAATAGAAGGGGTCCAAGACCAAATCGCGTTATATCCGAATTCGCGATATAAACAACCGCGTTTTAACCGAGCTTTAGTGTATTAAAAAGGTTAAAACTTCATTAATCGCTGATGTAATTGATGAGAATATTACTCTAAATTTTTTACTACTGTAATTTTATATCAAATAATATATGTATTTTATTCTTTTTCAAAAGAATTACTCGAAAATCGTGTAGTTTGAAACCGTGTCATTCGGGGAAGGTATCCGTGTTCCTCGAAACGCGTGTTCTTCAAGTACCGTGTTGTTCGGGGATTACGTGTATATATATATATTTTTTTTTTTTTCAGAATTTTTGACATCTTTCACGCGCAAGTTGTTTTCGACAGAGAGACATTTACTTAAAAGTTTTCAAATACACACAAAAAAAGTTAGATCTTCTCTTGTCCGTTAACATGCATGTCAAGTTATGAGAAGATCCATTCACGCGTTCAAGTTGTTGGGGGGACAAAAAGACACAGGCACACATCCTTTCATTTAAACACACTCATGGTTGATAAATTTTGAAAGCCCTTGTCAGTACAAATGCGGACGATATTCGTCTGAGAGAATTCTCAGCTGGTGGGGGTCTGAGTCGGGCTTTTGAGGAGTCGGGCAGTTAACGTGAGATATGGAGAAAGCGACAAGGTAATGCTCTACATTTGAACACCCTGGCAGGAAGTGAAGTTGAAGCAGAAGAAATGATGGAGATGAAATACGGGTCAACGAACGCTGACAAGGAGCTGATGACTCCAACAGCAAAGGGCTGGCGCCTTATTCTTTGGTCTTATTCTTTGCTGGATTTGGTCTCAGTTAAGGGAGAAGGAATACACAAATCTAAGATACTTAGGTTTAAGTTTTTTGAAATGATACGTAAAGAAATACTTGCAATTTTGTATTGGTAGAAGAATGCGTATATTATTCCTTACAGACATTTCACTGATTCAAATGGCATAGGCCAGTGTTTTCTGTACGTAAAGATATAATTTTGCTCTTTTTTTTTTTTTTTTGAAGATTAACATGTTTTTTCATTATTAAAAAAAAACCTGACACAGAAAATATTTTTTTTAAAAAAAAATAGTTTCTGTGTCAGGTTTTTTTTCATTACATCCTCCTCTCTTTTTTTTCTGAAGGTTTCAAATTTAATTTGTTTACCACCTTGCTTTAACCACTAGCACTTTGATTTAACATCCACTCTCGTGCTATCCAAGGAAGTTCGCCACTTGCTTTGCAGTAAAAACGAACTTTTGATTTTTCTTCAGCATTTAACTCGGGGGTCCCAGTCCAAACTGGAGTAACCATTATTATCCTTCGTTAACCCTTTACGATTTATTTATTCTGAAATCTAACGCAGAGTAACTGAGAAACTTTTTAAAATGAATGATTACCCGGATCTATTTCAAAATTAATATTTTATTTCGACTGCCACAGTCCAAATATTATGTAATGCATTTTTTTTCAAGGTTCCATTTACGATAAATTAGAATTCAGTCTTCTGTTAGACAAAGCAAAGCCATATCAGGACAGCTAAATTTTTCCTATGTGTAGAGTTATTTATAAATTAGTATATTTATTTTTTGTTCTTTGCTTATCTCGACAATCGAACGTTTCTTGCAGATTTGTGGTCTGGGACATTTATATTTGTGACTTCTAGAACTATTCCACATACGTACATGGTTGAACTGTAATATGACTAGCAAAACTGTTAAAATCACTTCCGAAAATTTGCAAAAATATATAAATTTGCAAAATAAATATGTATCGTCAAGGTATTTAAAAGTGATTAATTCTACGACGCTGTAGGATTATTAGAAATTACAAATTTTTGTTTCGGTTTCAGAACTAATGGCGCTTTTCTTATGTCTTCTTCCAAGTTTTTAAAAACAAATAATTCTTATAAAGAATAACGTAGAAATTTAACGTGTGTGAAATTAATGGTGCAGTTTTTTAAAAAAAGGCCAGACAATAATTAAAAAACATAAAAAATATTAAAATCTCGACCAGGTTTCGATCGGACCTGCCGATATTTTTCAAGACTTGAAAAACTACACGTTTTTTAAAACTATACCAATTCTTATAAAGTTTACAGTTTTAATTGTTGAAAAGATGATTGTGGACTTCTACATGGATTTCTAAGTGGGCATTCACAATTTCATATTTCTAGCTTCTGTAGATTTTGAATGAAACGATTCACAAAATATATCTAGTTGGGAATCGAGAGACTCGCTTCCTCGCCTAACTATCTATTCCTAACGTATATGGATGAAGAACTAAGGCCATGGTAGTTACACTATAATAGATACAATTATTAGACGTGCATTAATAGTCACGTATCAGTATTTCTTTTTTATTTATTTATTTATTTACTTCCTCATCCTTTTGTGGTACTTGTGGTACATCGATCCAAGGGAGAGACCTCTATAGTTTTCATCAAATTTTAGCATTTAAATTCACAGACTTGTTTGTGACAACATTGATTGTTTTGAACATCGAGTTTAACAAAAAAATACTTTAAATTCAATCAAAACTTCCAATTGCATTGTTAGGTTTCAGGAAAAAATGACGCACAACAAAATGGCGACCATTGTATTGAAATCAAAGTTTTTAAGAAGTGAAAAGCAATTTTTTTTCCTATTTGGATGTGATTTGAATGCAATGATTGCCAGCGTTTTTATTTGTTCCTCGTCCTTTCCCCCGGTTGGAACAAGAGAATCTGAATTTGTGATTGGATTATTACGCGTCAATCTGAGGTTCATTTGAGCAAAAACAAATGCTTCCTGTCGCCGTTCCAACCTCACAATAAAATTGGAACAGAGAATATCACGAGTCATTTCATTAGTTTTTACATCTCGTACGGAATCCTGTTTCAAATGCTTTTCTTATTGGGCTATTTTTCTTTTATTTTAGACTTGTTGTTGTGCATTCTAGGAGTCATATTATTCAATATCGCTAAAATCACTGCTGTTGTGTTATTGACACTCAGGTATCCATCGTACAATGGGTACAGAGCCTATACGATGGGGAAGGGATTAATTTTGAAGAATTGGAGGGGAGGGGAGAGAAAATAATTGAGATTAAATTTATTTAACACTTATGTTAAATAAGCATAGCACTAAGTTTTAAGAAAATCATTCCCGCCGTTTTAGCTAGAGATTTCGAGCGTCATTGTTTAAGGGATAGAATAGGGTAGTGTCCAAATAATGGTGCACGTGTTTTAAATTGGTCCTTCAATGAGCTACGTACTAAATTATAAGGAGATTCGTCCCGCCATTTTAGCGTGACGCATGTACAGGATTTTCCCGTACCCCCACCCCGTATTATATTATTATTATTACAAATACTATCAGTAAGTAACTGCTGATAGTGAATCTCTTAAAACTTCTTTATTGTTATCACGAACGACATTTAAATTGAGACTAAAACAGAATCCAGATGTAAACAGATGAATTCTTGTTGAGTTCAGACGCACTTTCTGATGAGGATAGCTTATGTTACAAATGCTTTAAGAATGTGACGATGATAACTTGTTTTCTGTTAGCTTTTGATCTTTAAAGACAGATATGTAAGGATTTAAAAACTTTTAAGATTTGAAGTAAATGGAAGCGATTTCTTGGAAGAAAAATGGTTCGTATATGTATTGGATGCACCCTACCAAGAGTCAAATTTTCCCATTTCAAGTGATAAACAGGCCATTTATTATATAGGTACTCCTCACTTTACGACCTACCTGCTTAACGACCACTCGCACTTACGACCTCCGCCCTTGAAGGTACAACTTCTATTTCATCGTCGTCATCTCCCTTACCTGGACCCTCTACAGCTCCAGATAACCAAATAAACAAATGATAATATGTACATATGCATGTCTTTTTAAGAATAAATTTGAAGTTTGTTGCATCATTTTTATAATTTTATAATTTTACAACAAGCTCTTCGCTTATCGACCAATTCGCTTAACGACGTACTCGTCGGAAGGGAACTCGATCGTAAAGTGGGGAGTACCTGTATAAAGAGAATACGGGAACTTCCCGCCCACCCTGTACAAACAGATGGACAAAAAAATAAAGAAAATTGCTGACATTGAATATAAGATTTTTAAAAGGTTAGTCAGAGCTACTCGTTGCTGGTTTTGTCACAGAGAGACGGACGTCATTAGATTTCCTTAAAATAATTTAAGAATTTGTATCTCATATATAATTTTAGAGTTTTAATCGTAAACATCAAATTCAAAATTTATTTTTTTTAGATTCAAAATCAATTTTTTTTTAACATTTTTTTTTTCTTTTTAGAAATAATTTACAAACTCAGTCTTCTATCTCTCACTAGGTAGCGCCACCTGCTATATTAATGTGTCTTCTCCGGAAACGGTTCAAAATTTCTTCTGTAGTAGTAGATAAGGTTTGTTTAAAGAAGGAAAAACGAAACCCATTTAATGCAATATTTTTTAAGAAATACTAAGTTGTTTTAAAGTGGAAAACGAAGAAGACGCATACCACTGTAGTCATGGCGTGCGTTTTTTTATCCTACTGCGGGAGAGGCCGGGCCAAATTTCTGGGATTGATATGTTATAATTCCGTTGTTTCAGTGTCGCGCGAAGATTTTGCAACTCTAATTTAGATTTTTAGATATTATAAATTAAGACAAACGGTAATTATTTTCTTGAGACTTTCCTCGTTGCTGAATGTAAGACACTTTTTTTTGTTTGTTTCCATTTGTTGATTTGCGCATGTCTTATTTAAAAGAATTTATTTCGTTGCTATCGTCATAAAGAAGGGCATTTCGAAGGCAGGACTCGCGCCTCGTGCATCTTTTATGGAATTGGAGTCATCGCCAGGGCTGCGGGGGTGGCTCTCGAAGGTACCGTTACTTCCAGAAACCATTACTTCTCCACAGTGAGAATTTAATTCAGAATTTAACTTCAGAGTTCCGCAGTTTTAGGGATAGCGGAGGTGTTGTTGGCGTTTCACTCTCCTAAAATTCACGATCTTTTATTACACATTGGCTTGACCTTAAAGCCGTCATTTGGAATTATCAACTCTCCTAATGGAACCTTTCGAAAGACAAAATAAACACAGTGGCTTAAGATGATGTACTTCCTTGTGTATTTAGAAGACACCACCTCTTCCTTTCGTTTTTTTTTTCTTTTTCGTTTTTTGCTTCATTCTCCTGAAATATTTTTGTTTGGTAAACATCACACATTTTAAGTTCCATCAATAATTACTAAGCGTAAATTGGAACAATTATAATAATCTGAGTAATAAATAAATCAAATCATTTAACGTGCTGTGAAATTGCTTAAAATCGAGAAA